>CAJHNH020006079.1:317500-442500 GCA_905116865.2 Candidula unifasciata
GCTTTTATCAAGTTCGCTTTTGTTTGTTGGTCTAGTAGAGTTTTGGTGTTCGACTACATATATATATATATATATATATATATATATATATATATATATATATATATATATATATATATATATAATGTGAATATCAAGTGGAAATAAAGTGGAAATAACAACTATCTAATTCAACAGAAGATCTGAAAACTTCGCAGTTTTTTTTTATAGCTAGTGAACGTATAAGGCATTAGATGGCACACAAGGGAGCCGCTAGATGCTCGCCTGTGGATTTATAGGTCGTGGGTTCAAATGAGCATGAAACCGGATTTTTTTTCCATACATGACCTTAGCTGCCATGTTACATAAGTACCGGATAAAGTCTTGGGAAGTAAAGGCGGCCTGCTTGATGTTGACCATACATCCACCTATAAAATATGAGTCAAGTCTCATATTCCTGATGCGCCACTGGCGTGAAAAGAGACCTTTACTTGACTTTTGACGTTTGCAGAAAGAGTTTAACCACTTCACTTTGCAGCCACGGCTCATTGTCAGTTTAAGGACTGACTGTTGGAATGAAACCAAACAAGGGCCCTGCAGAAAAGAAATATTAGGTCACTTCTTCCACGCAGAGAACCTCTGAAACACTATTGTAGTAGGCCGTGTACATTGTTCAGGTGACCGTTTTCAAACTCACCCATGCAGAAATGACGATAGTTACTCAAGAGCACGTTGCATTTGCGCGTGCGTTATGTTTGATCGCGCTTAAATTGTTTGAGTCCCCCTTTTTTTAAACCCCCTTTTAATTAGGAAAAAAATAAATAAATAAGAAACCCATTAGTTGGATATAAGTGAACAATGGACATTCTATCTGCTTGGCCAGACGTCAAGAAAAAGCTGAAAGAAACAAAAGCTCATCCAGTGATATTAAATGTACCCTTCTTTACTCAGTAATGCTGGCCTTAATGGACTGTAAGCTGACACGAAAGCCGCGCCTCTTGATCACTAATATCCCTGTAACCAGACGCCGTTTCCAGGCGACTGTTGTATATGGTTTTGATCTACAGAATGTTCTCGAATACACTTGAAAATTAGGCATCAGTGAGAGGAAGTGTGTGGATATAGGCTTACACAAAGACGCACGCAGATTTTATTATGGTAATACGACGGACGGAGCACAATTAAGACAGTCGTGTGTATTGTTACAGGTAGAAGTGGAAGACAATAAAGGCAGACATGTCTTTTGAAAAAAGTATTGTTAGAGCAGTGATTCTCAACTGTCTTAATGCCGCGACCCTTTAAAACAGTTCCTCATGTTGTGATGACCCCCAGTTATAAATTTTTTTTCGTTGCTACTTCATAACTTCAGCGAATATGTGGGGGTTTTTTCCCTGATGGTCTTAGGCGACCCCTGCGAAAGGGTAGAGTGGTTCGACCCCCAAAAAGGGTCGCGACCCGCTGTTTAAGAACCGCGGGCTTAGAGTCCTAATAACTTGCCAGACGTGATCTGTATTGGTCATCTGCGATGAATCCGTTTGTTCCGTGAGTTGTTCTCTGACATAATGTGTGGTTTTTCTAGGCAAATTTACGTCCAGTAGTTTGCCATTGCTTCTGGACGGTCGGCTTTTTTTATACCAAGGCCCGCAGCTGGGATCGAACCCGGCATCCCGGCATTACGAAGCGTTCGCATCGACTTAGCCACAGAGCCGATGAAATTACTATACTCTTGTTAAAATATATTCGCCAAGGGCATATGATGCTTGCTAGACTCATAATTATGTATACCAATCAGCACTGGATGGATGATTTTGTCAGCACCACGCGACCATGTTTACTTCCCATGCCATTTCCTTCCCATGTCATTTCCTTGTGCCTCTTTCAGTCCAAAGGAACGTATCATACATTCACACGTACCAGAGAAGCCCAGTGAACGCAAGTTGCGCTGATTATACGTTTCTCTTTACCACTTTAGGTGTCTAATGCCCCAGTGGGACTGAATAGGCTGGGTCCACATATGAACCCAGATAAGTTATTACAATCTGGCAACAAACGATTTACAGTGAAGTAAATTCTGGCTTTCACAGGGGTTACCATGCAGATGTTACATTGACCCAACCTCAGTCCTGCATGTCTTTTATGTAACAATATTATACAAAAATTGCTTATGGTGGCTCCTTCTAAACATAATATAGAGGTCTGGGAATATTAAAATACACAAGATCTATCGGGGAAACATAAGCAACCTAGCCATGATCACAGCGATTTAGGTCATATATGCTGTGTTGTAGCATAATTACTTACATTCTTTGTTGAATTAGGAATCAGCATCACAGCACTCAGGACACTCCCATGAGTGCTCAGTCCCCTTCTTCAACAGCAAGCAAAAAGTTCCAATTTTGATTGTACCAGTAACCTGATTGTATAGCCGTCTCATCCTTCCCCTGAGCGTTGAGCGTTGGCAAGATCCCTTGGTAACTCCTCGCATCGGCATTCTCCTTAGATCGTAATGATCTATCTGTGCCTCCACACTGTTCACTCGCTCACAAAGGGCCTTCACAATCTATAACTTGTCATGCATCAGTACTCCACCAAGTGGTGCAGAGCCAGCCAGTCTATCTGCCTGGTCATTTTCCACCACACCAGCATAACTGGAGAAAATATCCAAAGGATGTTAACTACCTAGGACCTTTGAAGTGATGCTTGCCACTCTGCACGAAGCATGCCTGTTTTCACCTTTCTCAACATGCTCTGTGAGTTACTTACATTCTCATATGCCTCTCTGCAGGTTGTGAAGATCCGAAGATCCAATGTTGATTATGATACTCCGCTGATTTCTGGGAATATAAAGAGAGAAGAAAAAAGCAGGAGTGGGGAGGTGAAAGAAAGGGAAAGGTCAGGTGGGGAGACTGGGTGGGTTGAAAGAAAGGCAAAAGGCCTGGGTGTGAAAGAAGGGGAAAAGGCTGGATGGAGGTGGGTGGGTGGTGTGAAAGCCCTGCCAAATATAAGATGTACCTTGTTATAGATGCAAGCCCTGTTTGTGGTCTATCTAGTACCAGAATGTCTGGACATCTTTAGGGGAAAAGAAGGACAGCCCAACAATGATCCCGACCACCACATACTTAGGCTTGTGCATTAGGTTTCCTTCATAAAGATGCACTCTCATATCCTGGAGACTATGTGGATAAGCCATCTGCCTCACGACCTGATGGTTATGGCTTTGTTTTCGAACTCTGTTCTTAGGATCACAAGTGCAGATGTGTTAGAAAGCCAAGAGGGTCATCCCTGAGCTTACTGGAGTTTCTTTATCTCTGTGAATGACTTAGAGGGAATTAGCTGCTCTGCAGAAAGAGGCTTAGTCAGGTAGAATATAACTGTGCACTAATGTCAATACAAGATTTCAAAGTCTTTTAGCCTCAAACAGTTTTCATTTAAAACTAATGAATCCTATGTCTAAACACAGTGGAAATGCAGGTTATCATTGATGGAAGACGTCTGTCACGTGTATATAGGTAACTTATATTGACAGGCATCTTCCATCAATGAGAAACTGCATTTCTGGTGGTGACTGTTGGCTTTGGCAACTCTAGCAACTGCGCGCGCATATTTCTGTGCCGGGACTAATTGTTCGTTCACCAGTTTTTCAAATGGAACAGTGAGGGACATTTCATGGGATTTTCACTAACACAGGAACGGAGCTAGTATGGAGTGACTCAGTTGCAGGGAGGTTGAAACCTTGACTGAAACAGTAATAAGTAAACATATGAAAAGTTCACTAATATTAGGATTGAGTTTTAGCATCTTTCTTCTCTTTCTCTTGTGTTCACTCTTAAAAGGGTGGTAAGCAGATTTTGTGGTTGTTAGGGGTAATTTTATCAATTTTTTTTTTATTGTAAACATTCTTCTGTAAAACCACACCTCTGAGGCACACCAAATTTTTGTCTAGTTTACTAATAATTTACAGCCATATGGTAAAACTGGTTCTATCTAACCTGTTTCATAAATACGTTAATCGTGCTTTCTTGATTACATTTGCTAGTTTTTTACTGAGATTATGACTTCTTGTTTTCAGGAGAGGTCTGTCACGTACTTTTACTGAAGACACACAGCCCCTGGACAGCATCAAAAACATTGATATTCTCACAAAATCCTACAGAGAAAATCTACAGACAGCACTAGACAGGTATGCTCAGTTGTGCATGTTTGGTGCTTTAAGTGTTATTTTATCCCTTCCTTTTCTTCACTTTATCTTTTTATCACTTTTGGTATCAAAGAAGATTTGGTTCTGGCTCACTTATTGGTTATATATTATTATGATCTACCTATGGAAATACCAATTTGTTATTTATTACATACATGCTTGGCTTTTTCTCCTTTTTTTAAATAAAATGTGTTTTGTCTGTTGGCATGCCTGTCTGTTCATCATTCTGTCTGTGACCTTTATTTTTTGATATCCTCCACTACTCTTTGCAACAGGAAATGCTGTTTCTGCTTTGTTTGGTTTGCTTTCAGTTTATTTTATTTAGAAATAGGTCTTGTATAGCGGATAGTGCGCCCACTATCATGGGTTAAAATTTTTTTGGTTAATTCGGGTCAAGATGGCGAGACAAAAGGATGTTTATTTTTTCGGCTAGCATCTAACCGGGGTCGGTTTCAGACACCGTGGAGATGAAGTAGTGTTAAACTAGTCTGCATATGATAGTCTAGTTCAAGTGTGACTTTCTAGGCAGTTTGAAAACACTGTATCAAGTCCAGATGACACCGACAAGGAGAACTAGAGGCCCCTACCAGAGATCTCTTCCCGCCCTGATGAGGCATTCCAGGGGTAGAGAGGAGAAGAAGAAGCAGAAGAATTAGCAAATGTTATTTCTAACCTCACTTCCAACTTACTTGCTCTATCCCTGTGTCAGTGAAAGCCACACAGAATACCCATCACTTCTTCTTCTTCTTCAGTATTCCGAGCCTTGAGGTTCATTGCTGCAGATATCACTCACCTCCACTCATCTCTCTGGTTGGCCTTCTCTTTCCAGTTGATGACACCAAGTGTTTGCAGGTCTGTCTGGATATTATCTCTCCATCTTCTTCTTTGTCTGAATACCCATCACTGTCCATAAAAACATGTAAACAGATAGCAGTCTCAACAAAGCCAATAGTATTTACATTCATTAAGTAAATAAGGAAGCTGTAAGAAGTGCCAGCATGCACAGTCCGACACTAGAATTACATTTCGTTGTTGATAGAAGCTAGAGTTACTACAGATGGACAGTTGCACATGCAATTTTGCATAAGGTACCACAATTCTGCGGCAACAGGGTACTCGCCATTTTCTGAATTAGCAGTTCACAACACAAATCACGTTGGCCTCAGCTGAACAGCTGAAAAACATTCCAAATGAAATTAGCAGGTGACATTATCATTCCATGTACTAAACTGAAAAGCTTGGCAATGGAACTATATATTTCAGTCCACATATGTGGAAAAGTGCAGCAGCCAACTGTAGATAGAAGCAGATTACATGCCAAAACTTTTAGCCCCACTACCTGCCACTGTACACTTTACATGTGACTGTGATTAGGCCTAGTTTGGTAGTGCAGGTTTTAGGTATTTTATTGACAACAGACTCCAACGATCACAGGAAAGATGTAGAGAAACATACCTTTCTTTTATGTTTAGCATCATTTCCAATCATTACCACTTATAGACTCACAGATGAAATAGTAAGTAGATATTTTACTACCGCTAAGGATGTAAATATGTTCGTATAACTACAGCTGTTTTCTTTCATTCATTGGCACTTTTCCATCGTTCCAGATGTTACTGTTAATATTTTGCTTTTGGGTGGTATTGGAATCTCAGCCTATTGTGATAGCGAGTACGAGTACAACTACCAACACCTGTTCACATTTAGAAACATCTTCCACAGTTAGAGCATAGGAATTATAGACTATTGTTGCCGTTTAAAATGCTTCTTCTCAGACGTTGTGCTGGAAATATTTCAGCCAGAATTACTCCTCTTATTCCCCTATTGATTTCTCTTCTCCATACAGTGTAGTCCAAGGCATTTTATTCCCTCTGATCAGTTTTGTGAGATTCTGCTTATGTCTCTCCAGTATGATGAGATGATTCAGCGTACGTCTTTGGGGGAAAATTGGGGGGTTGGGGGGTCATCCACGGCGAAGTGGTCAAACTATTTGCCTCGCGCCATTCAGTTCACAAGTGCAGCTTTTTTTACTGAGATCCCTGGAGATCATTGCTGGAGCTATGGAGGTCATGCTCTGTGTGACACTTGCGACAGGCAGCTAGCTGTTCTGCGCAAAGAGACTGAGCCATGTGGGATAAACCCCAGGGTAGTGAAGTCGATCCTCTCACCATTACCTTTATTAAATTGAGATTCTAATTTTGTCTGTCCAATATAATTAGATGCTCCTTACCATCTCTCCAAAATGATTAGATTTAGCTTATGACTCTCCAGTATATTGCGATTCTGCTTACAAATCTACATGGTTCTGCTTAAATCTTTCCATTGTGTTGAGACTCTGTCCTTGTCTTTCTAATATGATTAGATTCTGCTTATGCCTCTTCGTGATAATGCTTATATCTTTCCAATATGTTGAGATTCTCCTCATGTCTCTCTAAAATGATTAGATTCTGCTTATGTCTCTCTAATATGTTAAGATTCTGCTTATGTCTCTCCAGTACAACTAGTTTCTGCTCATGCTTCTCTAATATGTTAAGATTCTGTTAATGTCATTCCAATATTTGATTCTGCTTATGTCTCTCCATTATGCTCAGATTATACATAAGTCTCTCTTATATGTTGAAATTCTCCTTATGTCTCTCTTATATGTTGAGATTCTGTTTATGTCTTTCCAATATTAGATTCTGCTTATGTCTCTCCAGTATGACTAGTTTCTGCTTATGCTTCTGTAAAATGTTGAGATTCTGTTTATGTCTTTCCAGTATTAGATTCTGCCTGTGTCTCTCCATTATGCTGAGATTATACATATGTCTCTCTTATATATTGAGATTCTGCTTATGTCTTTCTTATATGTTGAGATTCTGCTTATGTCTCTCTAATATGTTAAGATTCTGCTTATGTCTCTCTAATATGTTAAGATTCTGCTTATGTCTCTCTAATATGTTAAGATTCTGCTTATGTCTCTCTAATATGTTGAGATTCTGCTCATGTCTCTCTAATAGGTTGAGATTCTGCTTATGTCTCTCTAATATGCTGAGATTCTGCTTATGTCTCTCTAATATGTTGAGATTCTGCTTATGTCTTTCTAATATGTTGAGATTCTGCTTATGTCTCTCTAATATGTTAAGATTCTGCTTATGTCTTTCTAATATGTTAAGATTCTGCTTATGTTTCTCTAATATGTTGAGATTCTGCCTATGTCTCTCTAATATGTTGAGATTCTGCTCATGTCTCTCTAATATGTTGAGATTCTGCTTATGTCTCTCTAATATGTTGAGATTCTGCTTATGTCTTTCTAATATGTTAAGATTCTGCTCATGTCTCTCTAATATGTTGAGATTCTGCTTATGTCTTTCTAATATGTTGAGATTCTGCTTATGTCTCTCTAATATGTTGAGATTCTGCTCATGTCTCTCTAATATGTTAAGATTCTGCTCATGTCTCTCTAATATGTTGAGATTCTGCTTATGTCTTTCTAATATGTTGAGATTCTGCTTATGTCTTTCTAATATGTTGAGATTCTGCTTATGTCTTTCTAATATGTTGAGATTCTGCTTATGTCTCTCTAATATGTTAAGATTCTGCTTATGTCTCTCTAATATGTTAAGATTCTGCTTATGTCTCTCTAATATGTTAAGATTCTGCTTATGTCTCTCTAATATGCTGAGATTCTGCTTATGTCTCTCTAATATGTTAAGATTCTGCTTATGTCTCTCTAATATGTTAAGATTCTGCTTATGTCTCTCTAATATGTTAAGATTCTGCTTATGTCTCTCTAATATGTTGAGATTCTGCTCATGTCTCTCTAATATGTTAAGATTCTGCTTATGTCTCTCTAATATGTTAAGATTCTGCTTATGTCTCTCTAATATGTTAAGATTCTGCTTATGTCTCTCTAATATGTTAAGATTCTGCTTATGTCTCTCTAATATGCTGAGATTCTGCTTATGTCTCTCTAATATGTTAAGATTCTGCTTATGTCTCTCTAATATGTTAAGATTCTGCTTATGTCTCTCTAATATGTTAAGATTCTGCTTATGTCTCTCTAATATGTTAAGATTCTGCTTATGTCTCTCTAATATGCTGAGATTCTGCTTATGTCTCTCTAATATGTTAAGATTCTGCTTATGTCTCTCTAATATGTTAAGATTCTGCTTATGTCTCTCTAATATGTTAAGATTCTGCTTATGTCTCTCTAATTTGTTGAGATTCTGCTTATGTCTCTCTAATATGTTAAGATCCTGCTTATGTCTCTCTAATATGTTAAGATTCTGCTCATGTCTCTCTAATATGCTGAGATTCTGCTTATGTCTCTCTAATATGTTAAGATTCTGCTTATGTCTCTCTAATATGCTGAGATTCTGCTTATGTCTCTCTAATATGTTGAGATTCTGCTCATGTCTCTCTAATATGTTGAGATTCTGCTTATCTCTCTCTAATATGCTGAGATTCTGCTTATGTCTCTCTAATATGTTAAGATTCTGCTTATGTCTCTCTAATTTGTTGAGATTCTGCTTATGTCTCTCTAATATGTTAAGATTCTGCTTATGTCTCTCTAATATGTTAAGATTCTGCTCATGTCTCTCTAATATGCTGAGATTCTGCTTATGTCTCTCTAATATGTTAAGATTCTGCTTATGTCTCTCTAATATGTTGAGATTCTGCTCATGTCTCTCTAATATGTTAAGATTCTGCTTATGTCTCTCTAATATGTTAAGATTCTGCTTATGTCTCTCTAATATGTTGAGATTTTGCTTTACGTCTCTCTAATATGTTAAGATTCTGCTTATGTCTCTCTAATATGTTAAAATTCTGCTTATGTCTCTCTAATATGTTGAGATTCTGCTCATGTCTCTCTAATATGTTGAGATTCTGCTTATGTCTCTCTAATATGCTGAGATTCTGCCTATGTCTTTCTAATATGTTAAGATTCTGCTTATGTCTCTCTAATATGCTGAGATTCTGCTTATGTCTCTCTAATATACTGAGATTCTGCTTATGTCTCTCTAATATGTTAAGATTCTGCTTATGTCTCTCTAATATGTTAAGATTCTGCCTATGTCTCTCTAATATGCTGAGATTCTGCTTATGTCTCTCTAATATACTGAGATTCTGCTTATGTCTCTCTAATATGTTAAGATTCTGCTCATGTCTCTCTAATATGCTGAGATTCTGCTTATGTCTCTCTAATATGCTGAGATTCTGCTCATGTCTCTCTAATATGTTAAGATTCTGCTTATGTCTCTCTAATATGTTAAGATTCTGCTTATGTCTCTCTAATATGCTGAGATTCTGCTTATTTATAAAGACAGAGGAACCTTCAGACAGACAGTGGTCTCTTGTAATGAAATTGATCCTTTATAACAGAAACAACAACAAAAAACAAAAAAAAAGCAAATGAAATGTTTTACTTTTCTTTGTTTAGCTGATTAGTCTTTACTTGTCATTCATTTCTTTTCTCTTTTGCTTGTTAGGCACAGATTAAGGTAGTCCTACGGAAGAAACTAAATCTTAGATATGAAGTGCTAGGCCTTATGCATTAGTGAGGTAGGGTGGTCTTTTCTCTTCCTCGTCACTTTCATTCACAGATAGTTCCAGAAAAAACTGTTACATGAATATTGCATACTCCCCAAGTGGGCTCTAGGACTCTGTTTTGAAGAACAAAGAATAGCCCCCACCGTGCTCAACAAGCATATTGTGTTAGATGACTAACTATGGGTGTTTCCTTTAGAACTATAGTGCACCTGTCTGAGAGGCAATGAACCAACAGTTTGCATACGAATAAGTCAGGTCTGTAAAACATATCAGGTTCTGGATCAAGTAAGTCCATGAGTGGAAAAAGAGCCAGGACTTTCCACCAGAGTTTTCAACTGGGGAACATGACGAAGAACAAGAAGAAGAATATTGTATTTATTTTAAAATGCTGAGTAGGTCACAGAACTCTACTGTTAGAAAAAAGAATAAACAATTTTACCATTGATGACTTCATTGACCTCAGACCACTGCTTTATAAGGTGAACCACATAATTGACCCCCAGACCACTTCTTTTAAGGCAAACCACTAAATTGACCTCAGACCACTGCTTTATAGGCAAACCAGTTAATTTACCCCCCCCCCCCCCCCTTTCCGCCCCCTCTAACCCAGCTTTAAAACAAACCAGTTAATTGACCCCAGACTACTGCTTTATAAGACAAACCAGTTAATTGATTCCCCCATACCACTGCTTTATACGGCAAACCACTTAATTGACCTCAGACCACTGCTTTATAGGCAAACCAGTTAATTGAACCCCCCCCCCCCCCCCCCCCTTTTTCAGACCACTGCTTTATAAGGCAAAAAAGTTAATTGAACCCAGACCATTGCTTTATAAGACAAACCAGTTAATTGATTCCCCCAGATCACTGCTTCAAAAGGCAAACCAGTTATTTGACCCCAGACCACTGCTTTATAAGGAAACCACTTAATTGATCACTGACCACAGCTTTATAAGGAAACCACTTAATTGACACCCAGTCCACTGGCTTATAAGGCAGACAACTGAATTGACCCCTGACCACTGTCTTATAAGGCAAACCACTGATGGCTGTATTGGCATGGCACAGTACTTTCTGTTCCACTGTTTAAAAGACAGTTAGTGTTTGTAGTGTTTAAATAGCTTTTGTGAAATTGCTAGGTCATCAGTGATATTTTTACTTTAAAACTGTAGTTTTTAAATGGATAAACACTGTTATCCTTATATTTTCCAGCAATGCTTGTTTAAAATGGTGTGTACTTATGTACTTTGACAGCCAGTTGGATACACCATGCAGCAGTGGTGCCTCATCTCCAACCATTACGGTGACACAGAGTCCCTTGTCCATGTCCCGTGGAGGATGGACAACTGGAAATACAACAGAGAGGAGCAGCTTATACTCCACATACTCAATGGAAGTAAGTTTTATCACATGTTGTTTTATGTGAGATTGACTCCACTTACTCATTGGAAGTAAGTTTTATCACATGTTGTTTTATGTGATGTTGACTCCACTTACTCAATGGAAGTAAGTTTTATCACATGTTGTTTTATGTGAGATTGACTCCACTTACTCATTGGAAGTAAGTTTTATCACATGTTGTTTTATGTGATGTTGACTCCACTTACTCAATGGAAGTAAGTTTTATCACATGTTGTTTTATGTGATGTTGACTTCACTTACTCATTCGAAGTAAGTTTTATCACATGTTGTTTTATGTGATGTTGACTCCACTTACTCAATGGAAGTAAGTTTTATCACATGTTGTTTTATGTGATGTGACTCCACATACTTGATGAAAGTCAGTTTTATCACGTCAAATTATGTGATGTTGATTCTACATACTTGATTAATGTAAGTTTCTTAGGAGGCTGCTTGGTCTCGAGGCATGGCATCGTCTCAAGTGCTGGAGATCCCAGGTTCAAGCCCCAGTGAAGGCTAAGATTTTTTCCCATAGACTTCTAGTAATTTCCCCTGGTCTCTTGGTAGTAAGATTGGATGCCTGTGTGTATTGTTGCACATGTAAAAATGCCTTGACAGTTGGAAATCAAAAAATGAGTAGCCTAACGGCACTGCCCAGGCAAAAATTGGAGTTAAAAATCTACCAAAAGTATTTCAGGGTCCTTGCCATTGCTACAAAGTTCATGCGCTTCGCTGAGTTTCATCCAACTCAGGCTTGAGTCAGAAGTAGAACGGAGCACTTATGGGTTACTACCCTTGTGCCATGATTTTGATCCATCGTTAGAATCTAACCCTAAAGTAAGTTTTATCACATGTTGTTTTATGAGAGGTTAACTCTACATACCTGATTGAAGTAAGTTTTGAATCTCGTTTTATATGAAATTGACTCAAATACTTGATTAAAGGTAGTTTATCACATCATATTATGCAAGATTGATTCCACATACTTGATTAAAGTAAGTTTTATCATGTCATGTTAAGTAAGGTTGACTCCAAATACTTTTTTGAAGTAACTTTTATCACATATTGTTTTATGTTATGTTGACTCCACATACTTGATAAGAGTAAGTTTTATTACATGTCATATTATGTGAGGTTGACTCCACGTACTTCATAAAAGTAAGTTTTATCATGTCATGTTATGTGAGGTTGACTCCACATACTTGATAAAAGTGAGTTTTATCACATGTCATTTTATGTAAGATTGACTCCACATACACATCACATATAAAGTCATGCTGACTCGACCTTGTCCATTGAAGTAAATGTTATAACATGATATGTTGGGATGTTGATTCAAAATACTCGTGTGAACCATATATGCCATGTGTTTGAATCCCAAAACTCAATGTAAGTAAGTTTTTTCAAATATAATGTCACCTTGACTACACTTACTCCATGTAAGTGTTATGCTATGACAAGTTAATGCAAAATATTATATGGATGTAGATATCATCACCTGTCATGTCAGATCAACCACATACTCAGTGGAAGTAAATTTTCTAAACTAATTGACTACTTATTAAATGTTTTTCTTGTCTATAATTATGTTTTAGTTGCTATTATATACAACACTACCCTGTTCTTGTCTAATCTTTCAATGCTTTTTTCAGTTGTCTTTTAGCAATCTACAGTCACTAAGACTAATGCAGTATATACAGTTTTTGTCTAATTATCTATTGCTTGTTTAGTCTCTACATGCAAATTTGGTGAATGCATTTTTGTGCATATTATTTATGTTGTCATGTTAAGTCTGTATAAAGTATCCTGTTTTGTTAAGTTGTCAATATTTTTCTGTATTTTGTGTTTGCAGTGTCAGATTAATCCAATTTGTTTGATGTGGCTTATCAGCACAGCAAAATATTACAAAGCCCAGATGTGTATTCATATAGTCTTTCAATTATGCTTGTAGTCTAGGGTTTTGTTAATGCAAGTGACCAACAAATTAACCGTATCATGTGTATAGTAGAGAGGAAGAAACAACACAGATTAATAATCTGTTTGTCACCACTAATCAATGGCATCATGTGTGCTAATAAACTACAGTGGTTGTGGTAAATATAGAGAGTATGGTAGATAACAGTCTGCATACACACAAAAAGTTGAATGTGAGAAGACCATGGTTTAGACTAAGACGGTGGTGGAGGTATATTAACCAGGCAGATAGTCTGGCTGTTTCTGCACCACTTGCTGGTGAATTGATGTATGACAGGCCAGATGTGTAAGGGCCCTTTGGGAGCAGGTGAACAGTGCGGAGGCACAAATAGATCATTATGGTCTGACAAGAATGGTGCTGCAAGGAGTTACCAAGGGATCTGGCAGACGCTCAACACTCGAGAGAAAGGCGAGACAGATATACAGTCAAGACAGTTACTGGTACTATTGGAATAGGAACTCTTCGCTTGCTGCTGAAGATGGGGACGGAGCACTTATCGGAGTGTGATGATGTGGATTCTTAATTCAACATTCAACAGTTTTTAACCCGGCAGACCTAGAAACCCTAAAAGTTACTAAGTTGGAAGAGGCTAATCAGTAGCTGAACAGAGGTGGGTGATATCTGCAGCAGTGAACCTTAAGGGCTAGGAATGTTAAAGAAGAAGAACATGGGTATAGTCTTTCATTTCTCCACTTTACCAGGATTTTGACAAGCTGGCAACTAATGCAGTGTCTCAGCACTTTGAGGAGATAAACTCCATTTTGTTTGAGGGTCAAAAGGAAAACTTGACCCAACATGCTGATGTTGCCAGGGAGTGTCAGGAATGGAGTTCTCAGTTTCCACATCTCAGGTATGCCAGTTTGTAAATCTGCAAACAGCCAGCCTGTTTAATATTCTTTTTTGAATTATTCCTTTCTTTCTGTGGTTGTGTCAAATATTGTTTTATTACTTATTTTCTGTTATTTGTACAATTAGTGTCTTTGCTATTTCCTGTTATGCATATTAACTAATTAGTTAGATATTGTCTTCTCAACAAAGATTAGCTGCAAAATTATCCAGCATCCTGCCTCTGTTTGTTCATTTGTTGATGTCTCCTTCTTCGTGTATTAGTATCCTTCTCATACTCACCTGTCTTCAACTGTTTTCTCCAGGATAGTGTTTATTAAAGTATGCAACATTTAGACATCACCGTAAATCTGTCAGAAAGTTCTGGCTGTTTGTCCACTTCTGGACTTAAGTGTTTTTCCAGAACTAGAGTTTTGCAGTCCTGGCTTATTTATATGCAGACTTTTGGCCTCTCGCCCTTTAGGCAGATGCACTCTGACTGCAAAGGAATATTTCCTTAAGCAACTCTCTGTTCATTCTTATTTTGTGTAGAACCTGTGTATTTGATTGACACTGTTTCCATGAAATAGAACCTGTTCTTTTGTAAATCATAAATCAATTGTATGCAGCATTCACAGTGAAGGCTGCTTGTAGTGCACCCACTGCTGCCTTTGGGAGTCATTTAGAGTAAGGTCCCAGTGGCCAAGTCATCTAGACATTTATCTTGTTCTCTTTCCCTTGATCTTTTTCTGTCAATCTTTCCAGTTGTCACTAAGTCTGTTCCAATTCATTTGTTTAATTTCTGTTAATCAGTTTATTTTTTGACATCACAGGGAGTATTCCTTGTTTGTTGTCTATCATTTCATGATACATTTCAAATTTTTCTCCCCCCCCCAAAAAAAAGCATATCTCCACATGAAGTTGGTGTTTTTCAATTTCTCTGCTGATCGTCCTTGTCTGTACATGCATATAACATGACAGGTTGCTGAGATACAGAAGACAAAAAACAAAACAAAAACATTAAAAAATGAATAAATGAACTGTCTCAGGAAACAAACGCCATAGTGTAAGGGGCATGCACAGTAGACCGTTTTTGAGAGCACTAACCCTGTCATGATGTCATGAAACAAACAGGGAAAAAATAGCAGGAGAAACAGGAAGAGAAGGAGGCTATAATATAAACAAGTGTGTACTAACTGACTGTTTTCATGTCTGTGAAACATTTTTTTTTTAAATGCTATCTTGGCAAATTTTACCACAGCACAGATGTCTTCTGTTATATGTTATACCACATAATTTACCATGGCACAGCCTTCTTCCCTGATATATTATACCACACAATTTACCATTGCACAGCCTTCTTCCCTGTTATATTATGCCACATAGTTTACCATGGCACAGACTTCTTCCCTGATATATTATACCACATAATTTACCATTGCACAGACTTCTTCCCTGATATATTATACCACACAATTTACCATTGCACAGCCTTCTTCCCTGATATATTATGCCACATAGTTTACCATGGCACAGACTTCTTCCCTGATATATTATGCCACATAGTTTACCATGACGCAAGCTTCTTCCCTAATATTCTTTTTTGTATGTGGTAAAGTCCACGTCATGTGGCATTTGTAGTCATGTCTGTCTGCAACCTTCTGTTTTGTGTACTTTCAATCAGTTCTGACACAGAGAGTTTCCATTCCATGGTGTTAAACTGTCCAGCATCTTCTCTCTCTGTCTTCGGCTGCCTTTCTAATCCAACTTTCCCCCCTCACAATGTACTCCAGTTTTTTCCTTTTCATGACATGACCAAAGTAGTAGATTGTCTCCTTCTGATGTGGGCAATCATTGTTTTTCGCTAGTCAGTTTTTTTCGAGACCTCTTCATTACTGTTGTTATTTCTCCAACCTTCTCCTCTGATGTCTTATACCACATAGATTACCAGGGCACAACCTTTTCCCCTGATATTTAATGCCACAGTTTAACATGGCACAACCTTCTCCCTTGATGTCTTATACCACATAGTTTATCGTGGCACAACCATCTCCTCTGATGTCTTAAACCCCACAGTTTATCATGGCACAACCATCTCCTCTGATGTCTTATACCACATAGTTTATCATGGCACAATTATCTCCTCTGATGTCTTAAACCACATAGTTTATCATGGCACAACCATCTCCTCTGATGTCTTATATCGCATAGTTTATCATGGGTCAACCTTCTCCTCTGGTGTCTTATATCGCATAGTTTATCATGGCACAACCATCTCCTCTGATGTTTTATACCACATAGTTTATCATGGCACAACCATCTCCTCTGAGGTCTTATATTGCATAGTTTATCATGGCACAACCATCTCCTCTGGTGTCTTATATCACATAGTTTATCATGGCACAACCATCTCTTCTGATTTCTTATACCACATAGTTTATCATGGCTCAACCATCTCCTCTGATGCCTTATACTACATAGTTTATCATGGCCAACCATCTCCTCTGAGGTCTTATATTGCATAGTTTATCATGGCACAACCATCTCCTCTGAGGTCTTATATTGCATAGTTTATCATGGCACAACCATCTCCTCTGATGTCTTATATCGCATAGTTTATCATGGCACAACCATCTCCTCTGATGTCTTATACCACATAGTTTATCATAGCACAACCATCTCCTCTGATGTCTTATATCGCATAGTTTATCATGGCACAACCATCTCCTCTGTTGTCTTATGCCACATAGTTTATCTTGGCACAACCTTCTCCTCTGTTGTCTTATACCACATAGTTTATCATTGCACAACCTTTTCACCTGATATCTTATACCATATACTTTACCTTGATATAGCATTCTCCCTCATGCCTTTTACTACATAATTTAATGAGGCAGCTATCACGTGTTATACTATAAATTCAGCACATAGCATGACATGACTGAACTATGCTATTGTTTTTATAATTAGTCCAAAAAAGAATTTTGTATTTTCATTTAGGGTTCTGGGTAAACAAGCATGCACTCCCAAAGACACAGGTTTCTACCATGTGTCATCACCTCAGGGTTCTAGACCCACCTCTTCTAGCATGGCTCTGGTAGCTTCAGACACTGGTAGCTCTAGCTCAGATTCTCAGGGGTAAGTTGCACGTCAGTGTTCAGTTACATGTAAATGATTACCTATTTGTAATTCTTCAGGTACATGTGAATGTTGAGCTAAATGTGATCTTCACTAAATATGAAAACAGTTAGCTGTTTGTGAATGTTTAGCTACATGTGAGTGTTCAGCTACATGTATGTCTTGACTTCTGTATGTGAATGTTCAGTTTTTTATGAGTCTTTACTTATGTGTAATTGATTAGCTGTTTGTGAATGTTCAGCTACATGTGAGTGTTCAGCAACATGTTTGTCTTGACTTCTGTATGTGAATGTTCAGTTATTTATGAGTCTTTACTTATGTGTAATTGATTAGCTGTTTGTGAATGTTCAGCTCTGTGTGAATGTTCACTTACGTGTGAAGGATGAGCTGATCGTGAAAGTTTAGCTGTGTATGAATGTCCAGCTGTGTGTAAATGTTCATTACATATGAGTCTTTACTTATGTGTGAATGATTAGCTCTGTGTGAGTGTTCAGCTACATGTCTTTACTTGCGTGCATAAGTGTTCAATCACATATGAGTCATGTGTGTCATGATAAGCTGTGTGAATGTTCTGTTACATGTGATTTTCTTATGTGTGAATTATTACCTGTTTATGAATGATTAGTTGTGTTGAGATGAGTTGAGTTGAGTCAAGAATTGACATCACAGCACTCAGGGCATTCCCATGCATGCTCCATCCTCATCTTCAGCAGCCAGTGCAGAGTTCCAATACTGATGGTACCAGTCATAATCTGGTTATATCTCCATCTTGCCTTTTCTCTCAGTGTAGTCAGCCGGCCAGACCCTCTGGTTACATCCAGGTGCCTCATTCTCTCCAGGCCATAATAATCTTCTTTCTCTACTAATTCCATTGCTTGTTCCCAGAGGGCCTTGACCACATCTGCCTTGTCATGTATCAGTTCACCACACAGTGGTGCAGATCCAGCCAGTCTGTCTGCCTGTTCATTACCGACTACACCGGCATAGCTTGGAAAAAAGATCTAAAGTATGCTCACTACCCGTGACCTTCTCGAAGCATCCTTGTTTCCACCTTTTTCAGCGTGATTTCAGAGTCTTTTACAATTATAGGATGTGTATTGATTAGCTGTGTGTGAATGAGTAGCTATATATGTGAATGATTAGCTATATTTTAATGAGTAGCTGTATGTGAATAAATAGCTATATTTTAGTGAGTAGCTATATGGTTATGGGAATGATTAGCTATCTGTGAATGAGTAGCTAATGTGAATGATTAGCTAATGTGAATGGTTAGCTGTGTGTGAATGCATAGATGTTTGTGAATGATAAGCTATATGTGAATGTTCAGTTATATGTGAATGCTTTGTTATGTGTGATGATCAGCTGTGTCTGAATGCTGAGTTATATGTGAGTTTTCAGCGATATATGAATGATCAGCTATGTGTGAAGGCTCAGTTATGTGTGAATGCTCAGTTATGTGTGAATGCTCAGTTATGTGTCAATGATCAGTTATGTGTGAATGATCAGTTAAATGTGAATGCTCAGTTATTTGTGAATGCTCAGCTATGTTCGAATTATCAGCTGTGTGTGAATGCTCAGTAATGTGCGAGATCTCAGCTATGTGCAAATGCTCAGCTATATGCAAATGATCACTATGTGTGAATGCTCAGTTATATGAAAATGATCGGATATGTGTGAATGCTCATTTATATATAAGTGTTCAGTTATATGTGAATGATCAGCTATGTGTGAATGATTAGCCAAAGTATATTTGTGAAGAAAAAAATCTGACTTGGTGCATTTTCGAACCCAAGATCATGAGACCAGCAGATGAGTATCAAGCCACTCTGCTACATTGGCTCCTGCATATTGTATTAGCCCTGGATTTGTATAGACAAATCAGCCTTCATTGCATGATGTGGCCAGTATAATGCCAGCCACCTTTGCTTCCAAGAACATTTTCAACCTTTTGGTAATTCACACCTAGACCACTGGGCAGGAATGTGAGTTTACTATTCAGTGTGCTAATGTAGCTTCCAAGTCAAATCATTAGCAGTAATGGTACTGTCACAATACTGGCCTGGGATGTGAGTTAGCTAATCACTGTTCTAATGTAGCCCCTAAATAAACTGTTGCCATTAGAACTAATTGTATTGCTGTTATTGACTTATCACATATCTAAAGGCAGGGCATACACGGTTTTTTTTAATAGAAATTATCAGGAACGGTGTTCGGGTATGAATTAGAATGAATTAGAGAAGTTAGCGTGAAAGGTTTATTTAACTGAATAATTGTTTCAGACAGAGCGAGTTAAGGTAATATGCAGAGCTGGATGGATTAATGTGAAAAATAATTGAGACAGAACAAGTTTGGGGATTTAACGTTGATGTGTGTTTTTTGTTAGGTGTTGACAAATATCAAGTATAGGATCTTTTTTTTTTTCTTAAAGAAATTACTTTAGTTGTTTTCCATGTTTCAGCCCCATACACCAGAATCGATTTCCACAGATTTCCTAATGCTAAGAACATTTTTTTTTACCTCTCATATTCTTATTTTATGTATGGATATCAGCCCCCAGTCTTTATCTACATTAATGCCTATATGTGTGTATGTTTGTACATCCTGGCGTGGTTATTGTGTGGTTTGTCTGATTTATTCTTATCTTTGTGGCTCCCCTACGATTTTAGAACCTAAGCTCCAATAGGATATATCGCGAATGCGGCATAAACTCAAACAAGTTCAGCTCTTATTCCCGCTCCTAAGGGACAGGCAATAAAAGAAAGAGATAAGAAAGAAGCTTTTGAATCCAATGTGCGTAACGCATTCAACTTTTCTTTGATATCTACTTTTTTTTTTTTTTACCTTATTATTTTCTTCCGGCTCTAAAAGATAGCAACAATACCTAGTAATCTTTTTTTCCCCTGGTTGCCTTGTGGGTTACCTCAACGTTCTCCATTTCTGCTGAGTAAATAGCTGGCTATAATGGCTGATCCTAAACGATACTCAAAGAAATATGTTCCTTGTATCTTCACTTTTCAGTCAACATAGAAGTGGTTAATAGCTTTTTGTTTGCTTAGGAGATCCAGTGTCTAAATCCCGTTGAACGCCAGACGTATCTATACTTGTTGTAATGAAGAGCCAGTACCCTTTGGCATGTCGGACATGGTGTGAACATGGTGTACTTTTGCTGTAACTTGATAGGCAGCAGATTTCTAAGGAAGATATTTTTCTATAGATGGGGGATTATCGTGGTAACTTTGAGGACGGACGATGTTCCTTTGTACTGGTTAATGTATGTGATTTGGCGGGTGATAAGTCAATAGAGAAGACATGAACTTCATTTCAAGTTGTTCCTCTTGTAATTTTCGGCATCGGCGTTACATACCTGTGCTTGTATTTTGAAGAGTATTGCCACCTGATATGCTGGATGTGTCATGAATATTGTGTATAAAAATTTTCTTTGCTACCGGTATCTACCATTTTTATGGCGGTGTAAAACAGGGTGTGATGTTTTCTTAGTGTAAAATGATAGCAGCAGATTTGTTTAAATGAATCCTTTCCTGAAGAGACTTTTCATGGTTACTTTGAGGACAGCGATGTTCTGTTGTAAGGGCTAGCGTATGGGAGTTGGTGAGGATAACGTGTCTGTAGAAGTCACGAACAAGAACACTTTGTCTGTTCTTGTCTCATCTTGTGTTTATTCCCTTACCTACATAGGACTGCAGGTTACACCTGGCTGGGGTTGCCGTTATAGTCATCCAAATTGTAACTTCTTTAGTGGTTAAACAGTATCTAGTTTGTGCTGTCGACATTAAAATATTGAATGTTGAATTAAGAATTAACGTCACAGCAGTCGTGACACCCCCATAAGTGCTCCGTCCCCATCTTCAGCAGCAAATGAAGAGTTTCAATTCCGATGGCACCAGTAACTGTCTGATTGTATAGTCCTCTCGCCCTTCCATTGAGTGTTGAACGTCAACCAGATCCCCTGGTAACTCCTTGCAGCGCCATTCTCCTCAGACCGTAATCATCTGTTTTTGCTTCCGCACTGTTCACTGGCTCCCTGGGGCCCTAACAACATCTAGCTTGTCATACACCAGTTCACCACCAAGTGGTGCAGAACCGGCCAGTCTGACTGTCTGCTCATTTCAGCCATATAATCTATTTCGGGCTAACAAAAGAAACCCAAACCCAGCGGTTCTCAAATTGGGTGCCGCGGCACTAGTCAAGAATGTTTCCAAATCTGCTTGAGATCAGCGAAAACAGCAGTTTAAAACAGAATTACTATGAAGGACGCCAAGAAGAGTTTGGATGCAGGTGTTTTCAGAAAACAGTGCTATTTGCAAGGCTGCAGTGCATTCTCAGCATACGCTTACATTAAAACAACAGATACAGGAGCAACAATCAAGTGATTTGAGGGTACAATTAACTAAACTTCCAATAAACACATAAAGGCAATAATGAAAAACTCATCCAAACAGTTTCATTCCTCGCATTAAAGGCAACTGAACATTACATTTGCACTGTTTCTTCTTCTTTTCCTAAGTATTCAAACCGCTTTCTCTGCGAAAACATTGAGGTTTGAACAACGGATCAACGTCATGGAACACGGGTAGAAACCCATAAGTGCTCCGTTCTTCTTCTAACTCAGGTCTGAGTCCGAAGAAGCTCAGCATAGTACACAGGCTCTGTAGCACCGGCAAGGATCCTGTAATACTTTTCGGGTAGATAAGTGGAAATCGGGTGGCAATCAAAAAGAGTAGCCTAACGGCGCTGCCCGGGCAAAATTTGGAGTTAAAAATCCACCCAAAGTATTTCAGGATCCTCCTCGCCCAGTTCGAAGAGTAACGGAGCACTTATGGGTTACTACATGTGTGCCATGATGTTGATCTGTTGTTCAAACCTCAAACCTCGTCTGTTTATTTGTATGTCATGTGCTTCTTCAGTTTAGGCATGTTAGTGCTGCTTTGCTGGCTTTATTCACATTAGATGATCGATCCTTTGTCAGGCTGATTTCTTTCTGTCTGCTTTTGTGTTTTCTGCGGTTGATCTTTCCATTCGTCAAAATATTCTTCGATTTCTCCTTCTTCTTTGTGGGTTACAGCTGGACTGTCATATCTGCCATTTTCGGCCCAGCACATGCGATGTTACGAGATCCTTAGTCCTTATTAAGAAGAAGTGAGTTCGTTGTCTAACGCCTCCCAAAATGGGACATCGGAACCCACACGGAGACCTGGCTTCTGATCATATGATCTAACAATACGAAGTCGTCTACCGGCGATCCAGTGGGCGACCCGGTCGCCGATGTGGAGTAGTACATCGGTTCTTAAACTGTTTTGGCCGCCCCACCCTTGTCGGGCAAACACATTTTCCTGGCACAACTACCCTCGAAGCGGTTGAATACCTAGGGGGGGGGGGGGGGGGGGGGGGGGCAGTGCACATTTACTGTTAAGTTGTCTTTAATGCGATGAATGAAACTGTTTGAATGAATTTCTCATTATTTCCCTAATCTATACCTAAAGTTTAGTTAATTTAACCTGTTTTTTATGTAAGCGTAGGGTGAGACTGCCCTGCAGCCTTGCCAATAGCTTTGTCTTCTGAATACGCCTGCATCCACGACTCTTCTTGGCTTCCTTCACGGTGTTTCTGTTTTAAGCTGCTGTCTTCGCGCATCTCAAGCAGATTTTGAAAATTTCTTGATTGTTGCCGCGGCACCCGTTTTAGAACCGCTGGAGTAGTAGACAACTAGTCTTGTTTGGCATATGTCCCAACAGGATGATGACAGTAATATGCTTAATAGGTCACAATGCTCGGAAAGGACACTTATCTACCCTGACGTGAAGCGGCTGGCCGTGTGGTCAGCGCGGTGTGAAAGAATCGGAATCCATCCTGGTTAAGGGGTGGAGATACTGTTTTCTGTTTCCGAACATTCGCAGTTGGTGATGACCGCCCTGGCCATGCGGCCTTTAATCCTCAGAGCCCCGAACACTCTCCGCCCGTCTTACACCACCCTAAACGTTGTTTATACAGGTATTAAAGATAGCCTATTTTACATTATCTCTTTGTTATAAACGAAATACACTTAACGCCAGCACTGTATAACCGTAACCTGGACGACTTTTAGGCAAGGAAGCCCTAAATGCCACATTTTATTATCAACGTGCCAGTCACTCCTTTCTGTTTTGCGTTGCTGTTTGTTTATCTACTCGTTTTGCGACTGTCAAAATCTTTTTGTGGCCAGTTTTTGCTGCTCGAGTGAACCTGAATCCACAATGCTTCCAGATTGTTTAAATATTCCGGATATTTTAATAGTTTTCTTTAATGGCGGAGTCGCTGCTTTTGTGTTATATTGTCCCCTTTCTGGACGATTATGACTGTCTTTGATGGCGGTTAGTTGAATAGAAAATGTGACGCTACTGAATCAATGTGGGATTTGTAAAGGGAAAGACCCTGTTTTCTCCAGGCGATCTGAGTTTGAGTATGTTTAAATATTGCAATTGAACGTCTTTTTTGGAATTTTATATTTGTCTTTAAAAGATTACGTGCATTACGTTCTACTTTTAACACTCCTTTCTCCGACAAGATCCTTGTTTTGTAAACCATGTTGTATTCAAACCTTCCGTTTCTCTGTAATCTACCGAGTTCTTTCATTCCTAGGCAGGGTGTTATCTGAACTCGTTTTTTTTTTTTTAATACTCTTTTGTTCTTCTTTTGCCCTTGATCACCTGTCGAAGTCTACATTGGAGGAGCGGCTGGGCAAATGGTTAGATCAATACGCTGTCTTGCTGGAGACCCTGATTTAAGTTTGTGTGGGGGGGGGGGGTTTATGCCCTTTGACTCTGCCCTACAAGATGCTTTATGGGGCTCAGGAAACCTGCCCCTTTCCTTCCCATTGTGTGTATGTGTGTGTTTGTGTATGTGTGTTTCTGCCCGCCCTGCCAAGGATTCTCCGGTCGTAACACCATCCCTCAGTAAGTATTGTTGTTAATTTCATGTGTTGTCTTATCGCTATTGTAGCAGCAAAGAAACCGTTGCTAGTTCTGACCGTGTGTCTAGGCGTTGTGGTGAGCATGGTTGATGTTCTAGTGCCAGTGTGAGGCTGTGTCGTTTTAAAGTGCTTAAATATTGTTTCTTCTGCATCTTGATATGTCATGTGCTCTGTAGCCCATGCTTCTACAGTTATAGGCATGTAAGTTCTGCTGCGGTGGCTTCATTCTCATAAGACCTGTTCCTAGCGACTGCTCTAGCCCTGCTACCTTAAATTCGCAGGCTCACGGCCATTCTGTTCTGCAGCACCTTAAAAGCGTCAAATACAGAAAGTAAACGCAGTGGTTGGCACCCTACCACCATGCGTCAAACCGTCTTTATTTTATGATCTCCTACAGTTCCATCTATGACATATTCATATTTAATATTTCGCCCGTGTCTTCACAGTGAAGGTTGTCTGCAGTGGATATGTGTATCCACTGTCTTAGTGTGTATCACCTACTAGCTAGTGAGGATGCGGTCTCTTTAAGGCTGCGATTGTCTTACCAGTGTCATAATGAAACAGTAACTGTCTTGTCTGTCCATTAAATTGCTCTCCGTGTGTTGTTATGTTTTCTGCAGGCCATCCTTACGTTTAATATGGCTAAGATACCCTAATTTTTGGGACAATGCTGTTTATGAGCCAGTTCTCCTTGATTCTGAGATCATGTAGGGCGTCTGTGTTTTACTTCTTCTTGGCCCATGGTATTCCAAAAGCTTAGTTTTGTTCTTCAATAATTGGGTGTTACAGAAATATACATAAGATTATATAAAAAGTGCAGAAAAATGTTTTAAATAAATAAACAGTTGTGCCCCCGGAGACAATAACCTCTCAGCAGTGATGACATGGAAATCAGCATTGTTTTGATCCCCCTTGTCATTGTGTCATTGATATCCCCATGGCAGCGGCCTAAAATAGAGTTTTTGTTTGCTGTTGCATCAAAGGCAACCTCTGGCTCAACATGTTGACAGTAATGGAGGTTGTCTGAAGATTTCTGAGATATGATGTCCTGATGTCTGACTTGTCCAAGAATATCCTAGCTTTCACTACCAAACAGGTCACTAAACATGTATTGATTACTGTATTGTCTTTGTGCATGGAATCATTTCGTAATGTCTTCTGTTTCATTCTGCTCCTTCATTAATCGTCATAAATAGCAAGCCGGTCCCAATAATGAACGGGGTTTCTGGGACATGTGCCCGGGTGATCCTTTTCTGAATGGTGGCATTTTGTGCCACTGGGTGTTAGTTGCTCATTGTGCGGTCCTGGTGGGGTTAAACGACATTCATTGATCCACTTAATTTTTTTTTCTTACTAATTCTGTCTATCCCATTCTTTTCTTTTGTTTTCTTTGCCTTTTTTTTTAATCATGTATAGATAATAACTTTTAACTCTGTCTGTGCCATTCTTTTGTAACAATAATCCACATTCAGTTTGTTGCTGTGACTCCCTCTATGCCAGTTTTCTATTGCTTTATTCCATAAATTTTTTTTTATTTTTTAAAGAAAAAGAATGCTTTTCATGCCTTTGGCATAGCAACATATGGTGCTAAACCTATATTGTGATAGATTAATCGGCACTTGATGGGTAATGTGGTCATCATCACTGTCCACCTGTACTTCCCAAGAGATTTCCTGCTACAGTTGTGTCAGTGGTTCTCTATTTATTTTGCTTCTTTAACTGCTTCTATCTCTTTCTTCTGTGTCAGTTATCTGCCGTCTTCAGTTTGGTACTTTAACTACTGCACCATTCTTCTGTTACATCATCATTATCATTTTGTTTCTTTCACTGCTCTGCTCCATTCTTCTATTACATCAATCCATCATTCTCATTTTGTTTCTTTCACTGCTCTGCTCCATTCTTCTGTTACATCAATCCATCATTCTCATTTTGTTTCTTTCACTGCTCTGCTCCATTCTTCTGTTACATCAATCCATCATTCTCATTTTGTTTCTTTCACTGCTCTGCTCCATTCTTCTGTTACATCATCATTCTCATTTTGTTTCTTTCACTGCTCTGCTCCATTCTTCTGTTACATCAATCCATCATTATCATTTTGTTTCTTTTACTGCTCTGCACCATTCTTCTGTTACATCATCATTATCATTTTGTTTCTTTTACTGCTCTGCACCATTCTTCTGTTACATCAATCCATCATTCTCATTTTGTTTCTTTCACTGCTCTGCACCATTCTTCTGTTACATCAATCCATCTTTCTCATTTTTTTTTTTTTTTTACTGCTCTGCTCCATTCTTCTGTTACATCAATCCATCATTCTCATTTTGTTTCTTTCACTGCTCTGCACCATTCTTCTGTTACATCAATCCATCATTCTCATTTTGTTTTTTTACTGCTCTGCACCATTCTTCTGTTACATCAATCCATCATTCTCATTTTGTTTTTTTTTACTGCTCTGCACCATTCTTCTGTTACATCAATCCATCATTCTCATTTTGTTTTTTTTACTGCTCTGCACCATTCTTCTGTTACATCAATCCATCATTCTCATTTTGTTTCTTTTACTGCTCTGCTCCATTCTTCTGTTACATCAATCCATCATTCTCATTTTGTTTCTTTTACTGCTCTGCACCATTCTTCTGTTACATTAATTTACTTTATTCAGTTTATACTGGATTAACGCCCCCCCCCCCCACCCCCGCCACACACACACCCACAAGATAAGTCACTAAGACTGTCAGTGAGACTTAGTCATTGAGGCTGAGTCAGAGTGAGGCTAGTTTGTCACAGGACCAGATGGTCCACAAATTAACTCTTTTTGGGGATACAGTTTGATTTTAAAATACTTTCTGCTGGATTGAATCCATTTAAGACTTCCTCCTGCTTCACACCTTTACAGCAGTACCAGCTGAAGAATGATGTTTTCTCTCATTTCAGACTCTGCATTACGGGTAAGCATGTTTCACCGGTGCAGGCGCCAATTGCCTCTCTATCAGGAAGTGATTGGGATTCTTCACCCTACTCCTTCCTAGTGGAGGAAGTTATAGAGGAGGATGGTGTTTATGAAGATGTCATTGCAGTGGACTATAAAAACATGTAAGTATTCTTTTGCATCCCAGACAGCTACTGCTCTGTATCTTTCTTCCATGCCATTTATTACTTTTAAATGCTACAAGCTGGGTCAAGTTTCAGTAATACTGCTATGAAAGTTCAAGTTATATGTAGTTTCCTGTCTTTTGCTAGTTGGGTAATTTGTGCTGATGTCATAATGCAATTCTGTAGTGTATCTTTTACTCTGTGAGTCACCTTGGCCTAGCGGCTAGACGCTCACATTCTGATCGTCAGGTACTGGGTTTGCTGCTTGGTGGAGCCGGACTTTAAAAAAAAAAAAATTACCTTTACTTCCAGCCTTGAGTGGGTACCGGCTGCAGTCCCGGAAAGTAAAGGCAGCCGGCGTGATGCTGACCACATCACCCATCTTGTGCCGATTGGTCTATAAAAATAAAGATCTAGCCCTATACGCCTAAAGGCGTGAAAAAGTGACCTTGACTTGTTACTCTTTTACTCCCTGCACCCATCTCTTTCTAGGAAGTTAGGAATGTTTATTGCCTGTTGGCTAAATTTAAAGTAAACTGAAAGCATAGATGAGTTGATGTTTATATTATTTTATTGGCAGATGTTAGCTTCCTTTTAATTTTTTTTATCTTCTTTCCTAACAGTTATGAAGATAACATGGAATATAAGAAACAGATAACTCCTCGTCAACGACGAGTAGGATATCCTCCAGTCACACCGAGTGCTTGTGTAAAGGACAGTGTCCTGAGTGGAGTTTTTGACCATGTTTGGCAAGAAGTATGTATGTTGTGGGGATGTCAAGTTCATATACATACAGGAGCTATGGAAAAATTTTGAGTTAAAAAATCTACGCAAAGTATTTCAGGATCATCGCCGGTGATACAAAGCCTGTGCACTGTGCTGAGCTTCTTCGGACTCAGACTTGAGTTAGAAGAAGAACGGAGCACTTATGGGTTACTACCAGAGTGCAATGATGTTGATCCAATATTTATAACCTCAAACCTGGAATTTTTAAATAGAATTCATTTTTTTTTTTTAGCTCTGTAACAATGACCTTATTCCTATCATCATTATCATCATAGTGCCATGCCTGGTAATTATGGGTTTTCATGGTTTGGCATCTCACATGACACCAGAGTTTAGGATCTTAAAATGAGTGGGTAGTTGAACTATAGTATTCTCTTATTCTCTGGATGCACATCAGCGGTATTTATATATCTTCTATCCATTGAATATGTTTTATTATTTTGGCACAAGAAAATATAATTGTTATTTTTATAATGAGACTAGCTGTACCCGGCCACGCGTTGTTGTGGCATAGTTTGGCTAAATGGAAAAGAAAGAAAATAGAAATTGCACGTGTCAAATATGTTTTATTGTCGCAATCATTGTCTGCTCAGATATAGAGATATTCTTTGATTCCCCCCCCCCCCCCTCCACTAAATCCACCTACTACTCTCTCCCTCATTAAAAGGTTTTTGGAAAAGTAAGACAATGGAAATCGCACTTGTCTAATATAGTTAATCTTGCAATCATTCTCTTCACAGATATAGAGATAGTCTTGTTTTCAAACTTTAGATTACGCACCTTATAATTGTGTCTTTATATTAGTGGTCGTTTAAATGGTGTTATTAGTACAGTAACCAAAATGGTTATTGGTTTTCACATGCTAAAGTTGTTTGTATTTTTATAGGAGACGAAAGTAAAGCTATTACTGTACTTGTAAATAACAAAGTAAGTCTTTAAAAAATTTTTAAAGCGGAGGAAGCGTTAGTAAAATATAAATAATATAAACAAATGAGAACTTTAAAATCATATATGTTAAGCTCTTTAAGTTAACAATTTCAGTCATTACCCCCCCCCCCCCATCCACCGACTACTGCTCTCTACCTCTTCGAAGGATTTGAAAATCATCACCTGGCGTTATTTTTTTTTTTTTTTTTGTAACTGACATTGACATCCCTGTCCATCCGGACTAAAATGGGAAGCAGGAATTGTAATAGGTAGTAAATGGGGTTAGTGTAATATTTACAACATCACCCTTCAAGTACCAGTACAACTACTACCACGACCACCACCACAATAGTTAAAATAATGTCACTGCTATCTGTTTTACCATCGGAGTAGACAGGCAATCGTTAGCCAGTAGATTTGGGGCGGCATGGCTAGTGCTGTCGCCACGGACTGGTCAGGTTAGGATGACAGAAGAACGCCATAACCTTACCGGTGGTCTTCGCATGAGAGCACTACGGTGTAACCACCCAACCACAACTACTACTGCTGCTGCTACTTTGAGTGGGTAAGGCAGTTACTGTGACTTAAAGCTCTCTCAGTAAAGAGTGCGCCCCCTCCCTCCCCCCCCCCCCCAATTCACTGACTACTCTTTCCCTCATCGAAGTAGTTGAGAGGGAAAAAAACACATTCAAAAGCAATGAAAACAGGAAAAAAAACCATAATTTGGAAATGAACGCTATGGTAAACAGCACAGCTTAAAATTCCAACGCAGATGAAATAATTAAATCTAAATGAAAATAAATGTAAAGCTATGACATTTCAGCGTAACCATGCAATCGGAAAGTTTAAAATGAAATCATAAGTATGCGAAATGGTCAAATTTAATTATCAACTGGTTTACCCACATACCCGCCCCTTTATTTTATTTTTTTTTTGTATTAAGGACCACATGGCTAGTGCTGTCGCCACGACAGTGCAGGTAAGGATTTTATTTTGCCCTTGGGTTTAAAAAAAAAAAAAAAACTACTGCGGATTCGAACACTGGTCTCCCGCACAGGAGCCCAGTGTTCTAACCATTAGACCAAGCAACTACTCCATCGGTACAGCGAAAAGAGAACAGAACTATTTGAGATGTATGTTCCTACTACTGTGTCCCTACTACTGTGTCCCGATTATAACACAACTCAAAACCGCAGGCAATTGTTTTCTCATAGACAGATATTCCAGATATATTATTGAAACTACACAATAGAAATGGCACGTGTCTAACACGGTTAATGTTGCAGTCATTGTCTGCGCAGACCTCGAGTTAGTCCTTGATGCCCCCCCCCCCTCTTTTCCAATCCATCGGCTACTCTCCAACTCATCGAAGGTTGTTTGAAAAGACAGTCATTGCCCGCACGGATGTAGAGATAGTCTTGTTTGCTTTACCACGGCCTACTCTGTTTATTAGAGAAGGGGTTGGCCGGACATATCTCGCCGGTGAATGGTGTAAGTCTTGCGTTCTGACTATGGCGCATGCGCATTTACTAATGTGGCTATAATTAAATGTCACTAAAAATGGAAATATTAGTTTCGAAGATTTTTCCAAAAATTGTGGTCACCTATCTCTAACAATGACAGGTTGAATTTTAAACCATGATGGGTAAACATCCGGTATCAAAACAAACATATCCTGAAAATTTCAGCTAAATCAGTTCAGTAGTTTCCGAGTCTATAGCTCATAAACAAACACACAAACATTGATTTATATATATATAGATGTTTTGCTTTGAAACAGCCAGTTTTGGGTTTGAAAGAGTTAAAATAAAACTGCGGATCAGAAGGGACTCAGCTTACGCTTCAGAGATAATCAGTTAATATGATAGCTGTCTCTGATAGGAAAAATGTAACATGAATAGATTTTATTCTAGACTAACTCATGAATGTATAGTGAGTAGCTTGGTTCTGATAAAGTAAATAGGTAAATAAAGTTTAACTCACTTGAATTATTATACTGAAAAATGTATAGTGTTAAACTAGTGTGTGGAATTGTGTTATTATTTATTGTGTCCCACATTTTACTTAAGTGTTCAGTGTTTTATCAGACGACTGGCTGTTATTACTGTCTGAATGTTTCATTTATCAGTTAGTCTAACAAAGAAAAAAACATAGTGGCTAGATGCTTGCTGGAGGTCTGGGATTTGAATCCGCACCAGCCAAAACAGTTCATCTTGGCTCTCAAGTCAACCCAGCCTAAAATTAGTATCAGGAAATGTCCTGGGAAGTACAGATGGCCAGCATAATATTGAACCCCCTCCCCCCTCATTGAGTAAAAATATATTGATAAAAATAAGACTCTAGCCTCTTGTTTATGCAGCCCTGGCAGGAAAAGGGTTTGACTAACTCAACAACATTATGACAGTATACAATTAATCTGTGATGTATAATAGCCTGTGCTTACGTTGTCTCTCAGATTATGTCTTGGATGAGGGAACTGTTAACCAAGTATACATCAGAGATTTCAGGTAACAAACACTAGCAACATTTTTTTTGGGGTACAATTTTGTTTTTGTTTTTTGGAAACACTGTTTGATGGTGTTGAATTAATCATTTTTCTTTTTGTATCTTGTTTATTTCACATGTTATTCTTTAAAATAAATTATGCCTTGCTAAAAAAGAATCTAGTTAATATTTTCTTCTACTTCATTATCTTCTTCTCCCTCTCTTCTCTCCTCCTCCTCCTTCTTCCCTCCTTATATCTGAAGGGCAGTAGCCATGATGCGATCTACTATGCAGTCAATATTTCCTTGTGTACCTTACAGCTTTATCTTTATTTAGGTTGGAATACATGCTCAGAATTTTCAGGCACCAAGTAGCAGGGACACATGTCAATGATTGCTACACACAAAAATTAAACACATATTGGTGAAATCTGTTATGCCCTGCCATTAGTCTGAATTTGATACACTGACTCTGTCTAGAGGCATGATGAAATGAATCTTGGTGGACAAATTTGGTGTGAATATCCAGCCACACTTCTTGGATGCTGGTAAAAGGTAAAATTGGGAGATGTGAACAACCGTCATTGCACATGGTTTATAAACCATAAGTGCTCTGCCACCAGTACAGACAGCTAATAAGAATTGTCCGCCTGTGTCGCCGTTCACACGTCGCTACAGTGATGTTCCTTCATTCACCCCAGAGTGTCAACTCTGGTACCCATTTCCTAGAGGCTGGGTGAACCCCGGGAACCGCCCGTTTTTGAACACCGACGGTGACTACAGCGAGTCGCAGCTGGATTTGAAAGCGAGCCTCTTATCGACTGCGCTAATGCAATTAATGACCTGGTGACTCCTGGTAGATCAACTCACACTTTGTTTACACCATATGACTATAACTTTTTTCCGGTTTGTCTGATATTTTATTGCTAAGCCATCATATCATTTAAAAAGGTATAAAAATTCAGTCTATATAATTTAGGTTCTTGTTTATCCTGCTATTTTTTAACTTAGAGAGGGGAAGAAAAGCTCTGCACACGTTCCCTGGGAGATGGAACTTTTATACATAGTCAGAAGAGAAGAATGCTCTAACATTACTCAAATAAATGTATCCTTTTCGTGGCTCTGATGACCTGAAACTCAATGCCTTTTGGACATTTGGGAATTTGCAGTTAAAACTTCATCCTTCAGAGGATTCACATGCAAACTACTTTTTTGTTTCTAGATTCAAGAAAACATGTAGCTTCATTTTCAAGTCCAAGCATGAATCCATCCACTGTCATGTCCAGAGAAGTCTCACTGATCTTACCTGCCAACAGAGTGAGTATCTATCCCCCTGTCTCATTTCATTGCCATTGTTTGTCTCATGGTTATAGTCTCATTTCATTGCCATTGTCTGGTTTCATGGTCATTACATTGTTTCATGTTTTGTGTCTTGTTTCCTGGTCATTTTAATGTTTCCTGGTTATAGTCTCATTTCTTTTCCATTGTCTGTTTCATAGTTATTGTCTCATTTCTTTGCCTTTGTCTGTTTCATGGTTATTGCTACCATCTACATGTGGGTTTTGTAGCCCCATATTAGGAGACAAAAAATGAACTCACCACTCCCTTAACATGCATGTCATAAGCGTAGACTAATTACTTTTGTTTTCTTCAAAGTTAGAGTGCAACTGCCTCATAAGTGAGGAGCCAACAGTCTGCATTCAAATAAACCAAATCTGTAAAATATATGTTCATGCAAAAATCAAGTTCTAGAGCAAGATTAGAGTCTAGAAGTGGATGAACGACCAGAACTTGTTGCTGCAGTTCCAGTGTGTGAATGATGGAAAGTCCTTGTGTAGGTTCCTGGGCCTCATTGTGGGGGGGGGGGAAAAATAGACCCACTGCCTCCCTAACAAGTATGTTGTAGGAGTCGACTAATCGGGGGCTTCTTTTGAAGTCAGAGTGCGTCTGCCTGAGAGGCAAGGAACAACCAGCTACACACAGTTAAGCCATAAAAGAGATGTACACGCAAAACTTAAGCCCTAGCACAAAGCCAGAGTCCAAGTGGATGAATAATCAGTACTTTTCACTGGAGCTTACAGCCAGTAAACAGAGAAGAAGAAGAATGATAAAAAGAAGATATACTACTTGAGTACATTTGCTCATGTATTACTGAGGCCTGTGAGGAAAGCAAAGAACAGTAACATTACAGTTTAACCCCATCATACGTATTGTAGGAGTTATCTAAGAAGGTGAGACTGATGCAGCGGGGAATGACAAGGGATTCTGGCCAATGCTCGACGCTTAGGGGAAAGACAAGACAAACTATTTCATGAGAATGCTACTGGCACCATTAGTAAAGGAACTCTGCACTAGCTGCTGAAATGGGGATGAAGCACTTATGGAAATGACCAGTGTTCTGTGATGTCAGTTCTTGAATCAACTCAACGCAACAGTAAGAAGTGTTAACATGCATATGGCTACGTCATCTCATTAAAATGAGTTGACTGCTGGCTTAATTAATTAGAATATGAATATCAGAAAAAGGAAAGGTGAAGAAATAAAAAAGAATATAGTAAACTATAATTTTTTTATTTTTCAAAGACTTCATCAAAATATAGTTTTCTCTATTGTTCCAGCAACATTCATTCCTACATTCCAACACTCACATGGGTAGTGGCAGTACAGAGAAATCTATCAATGAACTTCTGCACATATCCAGTATGTCCTTAAAGAACAGGCCACATGGGCATCATATGTGAGTATATGTGGCATCAGTTACTGGCAGTAACAAACTGTTTTTGTAGATGAGTGTTGTATTAGTTGTTAACTCATTTCATACCAAGCAGTTGTTAATTAAATTCCTCATATTCCAAGAGGAGCAGTTCAACAGAGACATTATAGAACAGAGGTAGTTAAACTAATAGTTTAGATAGAATTGGTTCATATAAAATCTGTCAGTGATAGAGTGCAGCAAGAACATTATGTTATCTTCAGAAACAAAGGAAACCTATGATGCTCTGTTTGGGACTAAAAGAGTTAACTTTAAGTAATAGCTAAGGAATAATCACATGTATATTTGTCAGATATGAAATGATACTGTGTGTGTGTGTGTGTTTTGTTTTTTTATCTGACAAAAGTATGGGACACTGTATAATTTATATGTATAAAAAATGAAGTGATACTGTCACATAAAAATATTTTATAAGTGAGATAAATCTGTCAAAGATAAGGTGATTCAGAGTTGTGTTGGTCTGACAGGAATGAAAGGATACTGTATAGTTTACATCAGTAAAAAATGAAGGGTTACTGCCAAATAAAAGTAGTGAGAAGTGAGAAAAGTGTTCAAAATGTGGATCTAACCGAATTAAAGGGATATTACTTGGGTCCAAATGAAGTGATACTGCCTAGTGAAAGTACAAGGGGAAGTCAATAAGTATGTCACAGATTGTTGTTTAATAAAAACTAAAGAGGATAACAACTTGAAAACCATTTATTTTTACATGTACACTGTCCCTTTAGTTTTCAACACAATTTCCACAAACATTGATGCAATTGTCCCATCATTTTATCAGTCCTCCCAAACTTGCTGAATAGAACTGTATGCTCTGTTTTTTAAACCACATTTTTACTTCTCATTCAACTTCTGCATTATTTGCAAAATATCTCCCGCCAATGTGGGTTTTCAGTTGACCAAAAAGGTGGAAATCACTAGGGGCTAAGTCGAGGCTGTAAGATGGATGTTCCAAAAGTTCCCACCCTAGATGTTTAATTTTCTTGTGAGTTAACTGAGTTGAATGTGGTCTGGCATTGTCATAAAGGAACAGTACTCCTCTAATTAGCAGGCCTGGACCTTTTCTATGAATTGCTTCATGAAGCATAGATAGAACTTTACAGTATGAATCAGCATTCACATTGTCACCTGCTCTTTTTTTTTTTAAATTGGTTAAAAGCACTCCTTGACAATCCCAGAACACTGTCAGCATGACCTTCCCCTGCTGCTGGCATAAGCTTGAATTGTTTAACACAAGGCAAAGAAGGATGTTTCCACTGCATTGAAGTACATTCAGTCGCCATTTTGTTTCTATGTTGTAAATGCGCATGCTACCAAATGAATGGAGACATAAAGTTTAATGTTGCTTTCACGTAATGACACCTTTAAAAACCAGCAACTACATTTTCATGCCAACCCATTTGTGACTTGCTTATTGGCTTTCCCTCGTATTTCAGAAGTGAGATTAGTCTGTCCAAGATTAGATAATTCAGAGTTGTGTGGGTCTGAAAGGAGTGAATAGATGCTATTTTGTACATATCTATCATAAGTGAGGTAATACTGTTAGAAGTGGTACTACATTTTTCAAGTCGGATACCAAGGATGTGATACTGTGTTGTTCAAATCTGTTAGAAATGAGTATAAATGGGTCAGATATGATGTAATTTATAACCATGCAAGCAGCTTTATTTTAAAATACCTACATGTTTTTTTTATTCAGCGATCCATCAGAGCCTCATATTCTGGGTGGTCCTTCTACTCAGTCTGGATCCAGTTTATCTCTGTCTCGGCCACCAAGCATTCATAGGCTCTCACTACGAGGAGCCAGAGGAGGTCGTCTTGCCCCTATAGCAAAGACACCAAGTCTTGTAAGTCTGCCATTACAGTTTGTCTGTTTAATCCTTTCCTTCATTGCCTGAGACACAAGATTTTGTTGTTGCAAATTCAAATCCTGCATGTTTGAGCTTAGATGTCACAAACAAAATCTTAGAATACTATGGATCAAGAATAAAAATACTGACATTCTAGCAGATTTGGGCACTCGAGAGAACTGGCTGATAAGTATCATGTCTTGGAGTTTGAAATTTTTTGATCACTGTAAATATCCCTGATTTCAACATCATCATGTAGCAGATTCTTTGCAGACCGTCACTCTCATCAAAGCCTGCCTGAAAGACACTCGATCTCTGTCCAAACTCTTGCCTTATGACTTTTCCTGTTCAAGGTGTCACTTATATCATGTGCCCATTCTCATGCTAGTTGGCCCTTGTCCCTCCTTTTCTGATACCATGCCGTCTGCCACTGTTCTTTCCAATCTGCTGTGGCATATGATATGGCCAAAATATTTTAATTTCCACTGCAAGGTGCTGTTTACTAGCCAATCTTTCTTGATGTTCAGATCTTTTAGGATGTCAGTATTTCTATTCTTCTTGATCTGTGGTAATAATTTTGTTCTTATTCCTGGTGCTGTTGCACCCAGTAAATCCACTTGTTCATTGTCTTCCACTTCTGTGTGCACTTACATTATTTCCTTAAAAGCCCCTTTGGAACTGCCTGATCATTGAAGCTTTTCTGTTTTTTAATTATGTATTTTCAGGATGAAGATAAAACCAGTAACCATACTACAGAAGCTTTAAGGGTCAAGGGGCGGAACCCAATAAGCAATGAGTTGCTACATTCTCCATCCTCAAACTTCCAAAGAAATGTTTCCTTGCCACCTTTAGATATAGTGAGGACACAGGTAATTGAATTGTTTTTCTCTTCTAGTTCTTCTCAGTTTGTTGGAAGAGTTCAGTCAGATGGACATAATGATTGCATTCCCATAGCTGGTGGAGTGAGCCTGAGAACATTTGAGAGCTGGTTGCTGATGTCTTGTGCACTTGTGAACCGAACGACACAGTTCATGAAATGAATTTACAACTGTCAGATCATGAGGAAGACTGCTTACCCATTTAGCTAGATAACAAAATCAGTGCAGGTTGAAATTTGTAAAGGCGGGCTGTTCACACAAAAATCATATTGGTAACTTTAAAACTACCACTGTAACACTTTTATCAAAACAAAACACTATATGTTTGTAGCATTTCCATAGATGTATCTGTTGTGTTACTTTGTAGTATGTTAAATTTATTCTGTGGTGAGCAAACACCCGATGATAAACTGAAATATTTCCCTGTACTGTGCAAGTTGTAGTTTGAATTTTCGGTGTTTATATTTATTGTTATTATTGCTGGAGTGGCTGGCCAAGTGGTTACAACATCGGGCTCTCATGTGGGAGACCCAGGTTCAACCCCCAGGTAAAGTGATGGATTTTTTTTTGTCAGTCGCAAAATTAAACACCCCTGACCTGCACAGTCCATGGCGACAGCACTAGCCATGCTGCCCTAAATCCTCAGCCTCCGGATCCCCTTGTTTACACTGCTCTAAAAAGCTTTTAAAACAGATAGTAGGGAATTTTTTTTCACAAGTGTTATAATATGTTGTTGATATTTATTTGTCATCATCATCATCCTGTTCTGTTGTCACACATCACCAGGGCTCGCAGTCTGGACTCCCTTTCCATCTGTCCTTTGCATTCCTTTCGATACCATGGGTGGATTCCAGTCCAGCACTATTGGCCTCTCTCAACAATGTTGGTTTGAGAGTTTCTGTTGGATGCACTTGTTCCTAAATCCCTTTTTTTTTCTATGTCATTGCCTGTTTGTTGAATCTCTGCTTTTTGTAGTGTCACCTTCTTTGTCATATATTTATTGTTACCATAAGTTGTCCAGACATTTTTCTTCTTTCTTCACCTCTATTTAAAATCGTCTTTCACCTTTTCCCGCAGGCATTTATTTGTTAATACATTTAGTTTTCCTTCCGCATCTTTAGTGATTCTTTAACTTTCACTGGCTTCAGTTACAATACAAATAACATATTTTTTTATTTACATTATTCATTTTTTTCTTTAAAAAAAGTTCATGACGTTCAGTTTTTCTGTAGTTCCACCTGCATGAAATTAGGTGCGGTCAAGAAGTTATGTTTGTTATTGAGTTAATTAGTCTTTATACTCATTGGGTTTCTTAACTTTTGATGCATTTTTTAATATGTTCCATGCAGCAGTTGTTATATGGTCCTGTTTCTGTGCAGTTGTTTGTTAGTTTCTTATCAACATTTCTATGTTCCCTATTTGGAAAGTTCTTATTCGTGTAAGGTGTATATTTATTAATTCTTAAGTTGTGTACCTGATCCAACAAATAATATAGTTCCACCTTGCATTTTGTATTCACATAAGTTAGATTCTTAAATCCATTAAAAGTAATTTGTTTGCTTATTAAACAAGCCTCTCTTTAATACTGTTCATCACCTTTTGTGGGGGTGTTGGGGGGCATTGTCTCAAGGCATGGTGTCCACTGTGACTGCTAGAGGTTCCGGTTTCAATCCCTGGTAAGGGCTGGGATATTTTTCACATGGACCTGGACTTCTAGTAATTCCCCCTGTTCTCTGGGTAGTGAGATCAGACGCCCGTGTGCATTGTTGTGCACGTTAAAAAAAAGTACTTGGCAGTTGAAAATTGAAAACAATAGCCTAACGGCACTGACCGAGCAGAATTTGGAGTTTTAAATTTTCCCAAAGTATTTCAGGATCCTCGCCAGTGCTACAGAGCCTTTGTGCTGTGCTGAGCTTCTTCAGACTCTAGCTTGAGTCAGAAGAAGAAAGGAGCACTTATGGGTTACATCTGTGTGCCGTGATGTTGATCCGTTGTTCAAACCTCAAACCTCTTGTGATTAATTTAATTTTCTTTTGAATATTTGTGTTGCAAGATTGTCTAGTACCTGTTCTCTCTACCAAATCTATCCTTGGTTTGGTGACCAGTGTTAATTTACTTTATCAGCTAATTATCTGGGTTTTAATTTAATTTTGGATGTTCACATTTTTCAGTATAGAAAACTACATCAGGGACACAGGGCTGCTAGTGCCATTGACAACAAAGATGTGCGCTTGTTGTCCTACAGAGAGAAGACATATTTTGTGGCTGACTTGGCCAGGCCAAACACTACAAATGCCATGCGGGTAAGATTTTTTCCTCTGGCTGTTCATGTTTCACTCTGCGGTGTTAATTTATATCTGTGACTCCTGTGACTTTTTTTAAAGCCAAGTTTATGTCAAATTGTTCCCTAAGCCTCATTGATAGAAGTCATGGGGTTAGGGCATGAGTCAACTAATACATATTGTTTATTAGGCCCAGCAAATGTGTTCCATTTAATGCTTCACTGGTTTCATGTTTATTGATTACCTTTTCTTTAAATCTGTATGTTTCGCACAAATGATTTTTTTACATGAAATAATTTTTTTTAATGACAAATGTATTAGTGGTAAATGTAATGAGTTTTTTTTTTTTTAAAGGATGCTTTCTGGGAATTCCCACAGGTTTATGACCTTTTTATTTTAGCATTTGCAAAGTTGCATTTGAAAGTGTTAAGACCAACCTGTTTTTAAATCTAAAGGCCTATAAAGATAGGTGGTAGTGCATTGTTAGCATGCAGGCTTGCCTGATGGCGGTCATGTGTTTGAGTCACCTTTGAGGTGGGGATATTTCTTAAGCTCCTGCACCCAAGTTTATGTGAGTACCAAGACATTTCTAGGGAATTTGAAGTAATTAGTATGCTATTAATAACATCATCCTTGAGTGCCGATCATTCTAAAAAAAATATGGTTCATCAGGCTCCTTACTCTTCTGACATAGTTCTTTGTAATTCTTTTTATTTAACTTCACCCAAAGCTGTAAAGGCCACTAAACGGGGCCTATTTTATCTCTTTAAGTACCATTCAACGCACCACATGTGACCGAATATCACTTGTATGCATCGGTCAGTATGTTATTATGTTTGTACATCTATCAATTAGTCAGAGTAAACTAAACAAAACTCCAAACATATGTGTACCCCCTTCATTGTGCTGTGTAAAGTGGTCACATTGGATGCACTATACCCATGATTTTGAGTTATTTTTCATTGCTTCAAATGGACATAGCTATGATTTTGTGGAACTGAGTTATGTGTAAGATTATCTTCACAGCACATCTATAGGCGCTCAGATTCCCCTCTTAACATATTCATCAGCATCGTGCGGTTAATAGTACCAGTCCTATGTTGGTTAACAAGACTTCCTGTGCGTCCAGTGTGCTTCTCATGCTTGGCTGTGCCGATCTTTACTCCCAGTTCGCGTATTCTTAGCAGTGATGTGGACACGTTGCTTCCAAAATCCTCAGAACGTCCTATCTCTCTAAGGTAATGACTATGTCTGCGTGATCCATGGGCCAGCCATCTTTAATTAATGCAGCACCTGCCAGTCTGTTAGCTCTCTCATTACTAACAACGCCTGCATGCCCTGGGACAAATATCAAGGTAACTGCGCATACAGGAGAGTTTCGCAACGACTTAAACCACTGTCTGCGTAAGCAGCCTGCCTCGGCCTGCCGGATCATGCTGAAAGAATCACTCAGCACACACACAGGGGAATATTCCTGTGATCCCAGCCACATGAAAGCCTGTGTCACCACCATCACCTCCATCGTCATGCTGCTGGTGGTCATGGAGAAGGCACCACTGGCTTCCTGAACTGTTCTGCCTGAAGAGCGAGCTGTAAATGCCCATGCACTTGTGGAACTGAAAGAGTTAAGCCATGAGAAGACAATATTGGAATAAATCAGCCAAGATGTACTCCATTCCCCTCCCTCCCCCTCCTCCCCCCCTTTCCCAAAGGCCATCCTGAAATGCCTCCAACAGGGTTGGGACCCCTAGGAGAAGTGTGTACAGACACAAGGAGACAGCTTTCAAAGGTGCTAGGTTTTGGTTAGGTCTGTCTACCTCATGCTTACCTGCTTCAGCTTTTCTGTCAAGGTTGTTTTTATAAGAGTATATGTATTTAATAAGAAACCAGTATTGAAATGTTATATCCAGCTTGTTCTGTCGTATGCTAGTGAATCTTGGAATGTGAGCAAATAAATTAGGAAGAGTATGGAGGCAACTGAGATGTGGTTCTTGAGAAAAATGTTGCAAGTACCTTGGCCTGCCAGCCATAATCACTAACAATGATTGCCCGGAAATGGCTACTGAAAGTAGAACATTATATACAACAATGAGAAGGAGACAAACAAAGTTTTTTTGGTCATGTGATGACAAAAGGAGCACTGGAAAATATCATAATGACTGGAAAGATCACAGGTAGAAGAGGCTGAGGCAGACCAAGAGAAATGATGGTAGATGGCTTAAGACAGTGGCATGGGAGAATATCTTCAGTAGAATTGATCCAGAACACCAAAGAACGAGATCTGTGGCGACTCAGGAACGCCTACGCTAGCTGGCAAGGCACTTGATGATGATGATGTGTATTTTAGTGTGGCCAAATATTGCACCTATCTCATGTTTATTTCTTTGAACAACTCTCTTTTCATTCACAGTTACTACAGAACATCAATATTTGACTGTTACAACTCTCTTTTCATTCCCAGTCACTACAGAACATCAAGATTTGATTGTTACAACTCTCTTTTCATTCCCAGTCACCCCAGAACATCAATATTTGATTGTTACACCTTTCTTTTCATTCCCAGTCACTGCAGAACATCAATATTTGATTGTTACACCTCTCTTTTCATTCCCAATCACTCCAGAACATCAATATTTGATTATTACACCTCTCTTTTCATTCCCAGTCACTCCAGAACATCAATATTTGATTATTACACCTCTCTTTTCATTCCCAGTCACTCTAGAACATCAATATTTGATTGTTACACCTCTCTTTTCAATCCCAGTCACTCTAAAGCAATAATATTTGATTGTTACAACTCTCTTTTCATTTCCAATCACTCCAGAACATCAATATTTGATTGTTACACCTCTCTTTCCATTCCTAGTTACTCATCAGTATTGATTGATACAACTCTCTTCATTCGTAGTTACTCCAGAACATCAGTATTTGATTTTTACAACTCTCTTTTTTATTCCCAGTCACTACAGAACATCAGTATTGGATTTGATTGTTACACCTCTTTTCATTCCCAGTCGCTCATCAGTATTGATTGTTACACCTCTCCTTTAATTCCCAGTCACTCATCAGTATTTGATTGTTACACCTCTCTCTTCATTCCTAGTCACTCCAGAATATCAATATTTGATTGTTACACCTCTCTTTTCATTCCCAGTCACTCTAGAAGATCAGTATTGATTGTTACACCTCTCTTTTCATTCCCAGTCACTACAGAACATCAGTATTTGATTGTTACACCTCTCTTTCCATTCCCAGTCACTCGAGAACATCAATATTTGATTGTTACAACTCTCTTTTCATTTCCAATCAATTCAGAACATCAATATTTGATTGTTACACCTCTCTTTCCATTCCTAGTTACTCATCAGTATTTGATTGTTACACCTCTTTTTTCATTCCCCGTCACTATTGAACATCAGTATTTGATTATTACACCTCTTTCTTCATTCCTAGTCACTCCAGAACATCAATATTTGATTGTTACACCTCTCTTTGCATTCCCAGTCACTCCAGAAGATCAGTATTGATTGTTACAACTCTCTTTTCATTCCCAGTCACTCCAGGAGATCAGTATTGATTGTTATAACTCTATCTTCATTCCCAGTCACTCCAGAACATCAATATTTGATTGTTACAACTCTCTTTTTATTCCCAGTCACTCATCAGTTTTTGATTGTAATTTTATAAATAAATGTACTGTTTTAATGAATATCAACTTTCCACAGGATTCTGATACTCAGTATAATGGAAACCAAAGCAGGAGGTCCTCGACAGCCCTGGGAAACACTTACTCTTCCAGAAACCATGTACTCGGTAAACACTTATCAGTCATGTGATAACACATCTTTCATTGACAGTTTTACATGCATGTTTCACGTTTACTGATTTTCAGTGGCAAGCAATTGAGTTGAGTTGAGCTGATTCAAGAATTGACATCACAGCACTTCGGGCATTCCTATGTGTGCTCCGTCCTCATCTTCAGCAACCAGCGCACACTTCCAATACTGATGGTACCGGTCACAATCTGGTTAAATGTCCGTCTTGCCTTTCCTCTTTCTGCCAGCCAGACCCTCTGGTTACACCCAGGTGCCTCATTCTCTCCAGGCCATAATAATCTGGTTTCTCTACTGATTCCGTTGCTTGTTTCCCAAAGGGTCTTGACCACATCTGCCTTGTCGTGTATCAATTCACCACCCAGTGGTGCAGATTCAATGGCAAGCAGATGAGACTTCAATTCCTGCTGTCTAAAATTTTTATACATGGTCAGGTGTGGGAGTAACATCAAATTGGGGGTTAAACCCCATGTGGATTTCAGGGCCCTGATGTGTGAGTCTCTGTGTGTGTGTGGGGGGGGGGGGGGGGATGGTGGATCTGCTGAGCTCCCAACAAGCATGTCATAAAAGGCAATTGATTTTTGTTCATCCATCACGAGTGATAAAGACCACTTTCATCCAAAGTAGTAATGATCCATGATTATGAGTACGAAGGTGACTGATTAGTCCAGTTTGAGCCTGGAAGTTCTTGAGCAGTGCGGACAACAGATGGAAGCCGCAGTAAGTGTGGGATTAGCGATACAATTTTCTTCTAGTCTGCCTCCGTTTCTCTGCCTGTGCAAACTCCGCTGCCTGGCAGGCCAATGCACCATGCGTGAGGGACGTACGCCATCCAAAATGGTCTTGAACAGCAGCCTCCCACGTTGCTGTGTGGATGCATAAAAGGCAATTGATTGAGAGTTTGCTGACATCAGATGTTTTGGGCAAAAGGTGCAAATATCACAGCCTAGCAGTAAATCCCAGCACAATGTGCCAACTGCCCTTATAAGAGTGAAAACATGAGAAGCAGAACTGTGGTAATACTGCTGGCATAGAAGGAATTAATGATTAAGATCATCGGTGTACTGTAATAAAATAGTGCACATTGTAATTACCTCTATCTTATATTTTCATCTGTTCAGTTAATCGATCCCTTGATATCCGAGGGAACAGTCTGCAGTTAGGAGGCGACTCAGTCCACATTCATCCAGATATCCAGGAGGACCTGCAGGAGGGTACAGGGGAGGACATATATCACACACATTGGAGTAAGTCACCTTGAAGACAGTCAGATAGAAGTTTCACATGCTGTAAGCCAAGTTCCTGATTTGCAGACGTTACTTCTTGCAAGAAGAATTTTTAACTGTTGTATTTATTTATGATTGCTTTGGTTGATGAGTTTTGGATTGTTAGCTTTATTTCTGTTAAGGAAGTAAATGTTACAATGTTCTCTTTGTTTCTGTTAAGGAAGTAAATGTTACAATGTTCTCTTTGTTTCTGTTAAGGAAGTAAATGTTACAATGTTCTCTTTGTTTATCTTTGGAGATGAGTTTTTAAAATGTCATCTGCTATCTTCGAAAAAATAAAATCTACCTCATAATCTTTATTTATTTTGGGGGGAAAATTCAGAATATTTAGCTTTCGTTCATTTTTGAAGAATGTTGTCGCCGAAGCTACAGGGCACATGCTCTGCGCTTGACACATTATTCAACGGTTAGTGAAGAGGGAGTGAGGAGGAGACGACGAGGAAATGGGGAGAGAAGAAGGCATAGAAATAGGAGGGCATGTGCTAGGAGAACAAGACGAAAAGCGGAGAGATTGAGCTTTAATCATGTAAGAGTAGGATGCTGGAACTGTCGGAGTGCTAGGCAGAAAAGTCCTGTACTGGAGAGGTTGATATCATTGCCCGGGGTACGTCAGTTATATAAACCCTGTTGGACAGGAGAGACATGGACAAGGTCTGGTGGTAAAGGAGGGAGTTCAGCATGTGGTGCATGACTTGAGCCAGTGGAACCACAGTGAACGAGAGGTTCAATGGATACAGGTGGAAATTGGTGGCTTAAGTTGGAACCTCATTAATATATATGCCCCGGTAGGCTGTTTTGTCAGAAGTGAACAGTGGAGCTGGCTCAAGGAATTGGAGGAGTTACCAGGTGATAGGTTACTCATATGTGGGGATTTCAACGCATGGGACAGCAGTGGAGAAAACCGACAGGAAATTGCTCTTGCAGAACATCAATAGACCATGGTTGACTCCGATATGGTCTGCATCAATGATGGGAGGCCGACTAGAATGGCAATGAGGTCTGGAAATGCAGACACGGCCATTGACTTGACATTTGTCTCTCAGTCGTTGGTTTTAGATGTTAAATGGACTGTCCTGAATGACCATGAGAGTGATCACCTACCATATTCAGTCTTGATTTCTAAACTCAGTAAGGTTAAGGTTGGGAGAGCACGCAAGACCTTCCAGTATAAGTGGACCAACAACCTACTTGGACGCCTTAGACGGGGAGCATGCAAAAGAACTGCCAGAACTAATTTTCTACAGCCCCTATGGTGGACTCCAGAAGTAGAACAGGCATGGAAGGCAAAGAGAGCCGCAATGAAGCAGCTAAAGAAAGTACGACAGACACCCTCAAGCTCACGAGAGGAAGTGGAGATGGCGGAGAATGTGAAAAAAGATAAGGTGGAGGTTTTCAAGCGCTGTGCTGCAGAGGCCAAAAGAGCAAAGTGGGAAACTTTTGTGAATGATATGGGAGGCAATAAAACATTGGGGAAATTCTGGAAACTGCAAAGGCAGATGCAAAGTAAAGATCGGCTTATGACAGTTGGAACAATCATTAGAGACGATGGTGTGCGTGTGACAACAGACAAGGAGAAAGGGGAGGCTTTTCTCCATAGGGTTATAGCTCAGACAGATCATAATGATGTAGACATCAGGGATGCAGTTAGAAAGGAGTTAGCTGGCACCTTGAAGAATTTGCATTATGAAGACATGATACAAGTGGAAGATATCAAACAAATTTTGAAAAAAGCAAAAGACACTGCACCAGGGCCTGATGGTGTCAGGTATGGTCACATGAAGGTTTTGAGCGATGTAGACCTGGCGGAGATGGCTGACAGAGTATTAAGACAGCATCAGTACCGCAGAACTGGGTGCACAGCTATCCCACTACCAAAACCTTTTAAAGATCATACAAAGCTTAGTGGCTTTAGAATCATCACCTTACAAAACACATTTGGGAAAGTCTTGGAGAAGATAGTTGCTGTAAAGTTACAAGAATTTTTGGAAAGGGAGAAGCTTCTCCCAAGAGGTCTGGGAAGTTACAGGCCAGGAAAGGACACTTGGGCGCATGTGGCCACTTTTGCTTTTGACGTCTATGAAGGGTTCCAGAACAGACAGGAAACTATGGCGGTAGGACTGGATCTCGAGGATGCTTACAACAGCGTGAGATACGACATCTTAATGACTGCACTGAGGGAGAAGGAGGTCAATCCATGGCTGGTGAATTGGGTTGCAGCTGTCCTGTATTCACGTCGGATTGCTCTCCGACTGGGCTCATGGACCTCTGAACCATGCACTTTGGCCCCAGGACTGCTACAGGGATCCGCCATCTCACCTGTGCTCTTCAACATGTATACGATAAAGATTGCAAGCCTAGAAGCACCAGGAGTTGGAAGGATACTGACTTTTGCGGATGATATACTTGCATATAGGCAGGGGGAAGAGAGGGAACAAACAGCTCGGGAGCTACAAGCGACAGTAGACAAAGTGACTGAGTGGTGTACAGAAATGAAGGCTGTCGTCCACCCGGAAAAGGCGTCTGTTTGTGGTGTTCTCTGGACAACAGAATCGTTAAAACTAATGTCCAAAGTCTCACGATAGATGGTAGAGACGTCAACAGAGAGAGCAAACTGGAGTATCTGGGAATTATATTTGACAGGAGCCTGTCATTTAAGGACCATGTGGAGAGTGTTGTGACGAGATGCCAAAAAGGACTTAGTGCACTTAAGACTATGGATGCAATTGACATAGAGCAAAGAATGCTTTTCACACTATATCAGCACCTGATCCTGTCAGTGGTGGATTACGGCCTTGGACTGCTTACCGTTTCAAAGAGCCAGATGGACAAACTAGAGTGCATACAGAACGCGGCTATGCGGGTCATTCTGGGTTGCACCAGAGACACCCCAGTGGTGTGTATGCGACAAATCCTTGGTTTGCCGACAGTTGCAGATAGGCACAAGGTGCTGCAGGCGAAGTCATATCTCAAGGTAGCTGCAGACACAGACCACCCCCTGCATGAGGCTCTGGGTGCAGTTAAGGGTCAGCGGCTGATAAGAGGGAGGTCATGGATGGCTCAGGCAGAAGACACAATCAGACAGGTTTGCATCCTTGAGAACATTAGGCGAGGAGAGGAGTGGGTCAAAGTGCCAGCTGAGCAGTCAGACTTGTATAGAGTCATAATCACGCTGAGCTGGGAATGCAGAGACTGGCCAGCAGGGGCCACAGAGGTGGAAATTCAGCAATTAAATCAAGATAATGCTCGCTCAGAGGATCTGATCATTTATACAGATGGTTCAGTGTCAAGAGGCAAAAGAAGTGCTTGGGGCTTCTTAGCAAAAGTTAATGGTCTACGTTTGGTGCAGGAGAGCCTAGCATATGATACCACAACATCCAGCTTAAGAATGGAGGTGGAGGCGGTCACTGCAGCTTTCCGCTGGCTAGAAAACACGTCAAACACACACATCATGATTGTAACTGATTTAGAAAGCATGCTGAGGAAGATCAGAACAGGTATGCTTCGTGCAGAGTGGCATGCTTCGCTGCAAAGGACACGAGTGAGGAGTATTGTCTGGATTTTTTCACCGGGTACGCCGGTGTGTTGGGAAATGAACAGGCGGACAAACTGGCTGGCTCTGCACAACTTGGTGGAATACTGCTACATGATAGGGCAGACGTGGTTAGTGCCTTGTGGGAGAGCGTGTACAATTCGGAGGAGCAGATGGATCACTACAGTCTGGTGAGATTGATACAGTTGGGGGTGACGAGAGGTTCTGGGCAGAAGCTCGAGGCTCAGAGGAAAGGCAAGACAGACGTTTATTCAGAAAGCTACTAGCACCTTTAGTATTGGAACTCTTCGCTGGCTGCTGAAGATGGGGACGAGGCGCTTATGGGAATGCCCTGAGTGTTGTGATGTCGGTTCTTGATTCAAATCAAATCAAATCAAGAATGTTGTGTTTTTTTAATGAAAAGTAAATTTTAAAATTCTGTATGCATATACGAATACGCATATTTTGAAAAAATATTACGTTAAAAATTAACAGTAAAGATTTGTACATTGTGAAGAGAAACCAAGAGTGACTTAAGTAAAATATTCTTTCTGTTACCTACTTTTTTTTTTTTTTTTTTTTGAATTGCAGTTTTAAAACATTACCTCTGATTTTTATATAATATTCATAAAATAAAATAGCACTTGAAATGTCATCTCTGGTAATGCATGCTTGATAAGTGAGGTTGATCTAATATCCTAGGAGGTAAAGGCATCCAGTAATTTGTTGGCCATATTACCCGTCGAGTCCCATGTGGTCTGTAAAAATATAGGTCCAACACTTTTTGTCAAATGTGTGTTTAAAGGGATCCTTAATTCATCTTTGCTAGTGAGTTTGATCATCTTGTTTTGATTTATCACAGAAAGGTGTTTTTAGACATTAATTTCTGGTTATTTATATTGAGAATGAAAGTTCTAAAATGGTACTTTTAGTTTAATGAAATGTGAGTTTTTATGACAAGAGAACTGAAGCATATTCTTTAAACGTAAAATATTAATTTCTGGTTATTTATATTGAGAATGAAAGTTCTAAAATGGTACTTTTAGTTTAATGAAATGTGAGTTTTTATGACAAGAGAACTAAAGCATATTGTTTAAACGTATAATATTTTTTTTTTTTTATATTCAGTTAGTTTTGATAATTTTTCATTTGCTTCCTGGGCTAACATGTTGATGCTATAAACCATAGATAATTCCATTACCAGTCATTAAGTTTGTGACAGAGATATTTAAACTAGCGACATGTCTACATGTGGGCTGACAGTTCACCTTATGTAATAATTTTACATGTGTGTAGCCAACTTATCATAGCTGACTACTTCCATCAATCTGACAAACTGCATTTTTGTTAGCGACTGTTGGCTTTGGTACCTCTAGCAACTGCCTTATGCATTTACTGCATGCGCATATTTCTGGAATGTGCCGGGACTAATTGTTTGTTCACCTTTTTTTTTAAAAATAGGACAGTGAGGGACATTTCATTTGTTTTTCACTGGCACAGAAACGGAGCAAGTATGGGGTGATCCAATTGCAGTGAAGTTGATACTCGACTAAGACAAGTAATTAGAAAGTTTAAATGAGGCCTGCAGTTATGGATGTACAGAAGAATGTCATATTTTATGTACAGAAAATAAAATCAAATGTAGAGGTTTATAAAGATGGGATGAAAGAGAGCTGATGAAAGAAAATAAAACTATTTCAAACATATTAAAAGACATGACACTTTTATAAAATCCAAACTGAAGGGAAGAGTTGAAAGTAAGTGAGCAAGAGTTAGTCAGCAATACAAGTGTGAGGGTAACACAAAATATGAATCAACAAAAGTCTGTGAGGGAACAAAGGACAGACAGTATTGGAGATGTGTTGCAGCCAACCTTCACTGGATATTTTTGCGATTGTTTAACTGAATCACATAGCAAGAAATGTGAAGTATTTTGTTTTTGTACGTTTTCTGTCACACCATTATGACATTAATTACCCAGTTATTTTTCTAACAATCTTTAATTCTATTAGCTCCAGAGTGGTGTGGACAAAATCCTGCTTCTAGTGGGAATTGAACCTTGGTCCACTGTGTTGATATACCAGCACTTGACTATTTCAGCACTTGACTATTTCAGTACCAGGTCCATCATACGCTTCTTGGTTATTACAAAGAATCACTAAAATCTGTTTGGGACTGAAATAATTAACCTTTAATATTAATATTTAATCATCTCTTTGTCCAGACCAGTTGTAAAGACCAGTTATTTAGTGCACTAAATCAAAGTCCTTCCTTCAAAGTCGGAGTGCATCTGACTGAGAGGCAAGGAACTAGCAGTCTGCATACAAATGAGTCAGATCTGTAAAACCGATGCACATGCAACACTCAGGTTCTGGAACATGACCTCAGTCCAGAAGTTGATGAACAACCAGAACTTTCTGCCAGAGTTTACAGCTGGTGAACGTGACGAAGAAGAAGAAGAAGTATACCAGCTCATTAGAACAATAGTTAAGGTTCTGTGCACTATCCCAGTACGTCTCTGCTTGGACCTGTTTCACACAATGCGTTAAAGACCAGAAACTGTTTTGACAAATTGCCAGTACCTCAACAATTAAAAATCTATCGACAACTCTAATGAGAGAAAGAGCACTAATCTAGCAGATAGATTCTATATTTTTTTTTATATATATATGATGCCAGGACAATACACTAGTAAGTCAGAGAAACATCTGATAGCAGCAAACACTTGATTTCTGAGCACAGCGCAGTGTGAGGACAGAAAAAAATTAATTGGGCTTTCCTTCGTGAAGCAGATGAAAATAGACAAATTAGTTATAGTACATCCTGGCAATCACAGTTTTTTGGCATGCTATATGGAGACGCCCATTTCAAACTCAGTACAAACTGAGTAAGATAATGATCAAGAGGATGACAGAGATAACTAACTTGCGTGGGCAAATGAGGTAGTTATTTACTTGAATCTGTGTTACTTTAAATCAATCTGTTCTGTTCTTGTGTGTACCTTCATCCACTCTATTCCAATTGTTGTTTTTACTCTGTCCTAATCTTCTGTAGATGTATCCGATTTATTCCAGTTGTCACTCGAACTCCATTTGTCCTCTTCTTGGGTACAGTCATCCACTCTATTCCAATTCTTGCTTTAATTCTGTATTTCTAAAAGCTGTATTTTTTCCCTAATACTAAATAATAGGTGACTCTAAAGTACACAGTTTTTGGGTTGAGAAACTCTTGAAATAATAGTATGGGACTGAAAAAGAAATATTTTTCACAGTGTGATTGCATTGCACTGAAGTTAAATGTCTATATACCAGTGGTTCTTTTAGCAAAGACCTCAGACACTCCAAATTTTAAAAGTCTGCTAGGGACCCCATACTCTTTAAGAGCCAGGTGAGATGGTGAACCGTGACTAGCTCAGATTATCAGCATAGCACATGATATTGATGTATGCATTTTTCTTTAACATTCCAGACCCATGGGGTTCATTGCTGCCAGTATCATCCATCTTCATCCATCTCTGTGATTAGCCATCACTTTCTAGTCAGTAAATCCAAATATTTATAGGTCTACCTGTTTGTTATCTCTCTGTCTTCTTGGTCTGCCTCATGGTCTACTCCCAATCATCTGCTTGTGTACAAACTGTTTGTTCCTCTGTTATCTGTCAATTTCTCTGTATACCCCAACTGTTGCAGTCTATTAGCCCTTATGGTGTCAGTAATACAAATAAATTAAAAGAAGTAAAGTACACAAGATACTTTTCCCCACCTTTAGGCATACAAAGCTAGACCTGTTGTTTTTTTTTAGACCAATTGGTACTGGGTTGGTGATGTGGTCAACATGATGCCGACTGCCTTTACTTCCCATGTCTGTACCTGGTACAGGCTTCATCAACCTTTGAACCAAAGTCATTTTTTGTTTAAAGTCTGGCTTCATCAGGATCCGAACTCAGAACCTTTTGATCTGCAGGTGAGTGTCTCACCACTCACCAGGGTGGCTCCAGGTCCCAGAAATTAATGGTGATTCAAACCGATTATACACTGATGAAGGTTGCATTACTGTATATATTCTTACATTATTTACAGACCCAACCCAGCCAGCTCACACTATGTATCGGAGGAGTCGAGTGTCCTTGAGGTGAAAGGACAATCCAGAACTGCAGCCATCTCTTAAGCCTTGCCTCTGTGATCACCATCTCTACTCAGCAACGGAAAGCTTCAGTGTACTTATTCAGCAGAGACATGTATATCTGTTGACAGGGTCTGTTTTCGAATGGAACCAACAAGGAATTTGTGAATGGTTTCAGCAATTGCATCTTCATTTACTACATTTTTCTGTCTGAAAGAATGTGAAGGTTTTATTATGAATGCGGCAGGACTTTACTCCCTGTTTTAATTGTTCTCTAATATTAATTTTTAAAGGTCAGTTATTTCTAATGATTTGTTTTTTACTTTCCACAAAATTTAAGTAATGTTAAATAATAATGATTATGAGAATACAAAGTAACACAATTTTTAATAAATGTCTCTGGCTGCGTATACATCATGAACTGTTGGAAATGTGAACTACCAAATGTAGGTACACATGAACTCTTGGAAATGTGAACTACCAGATATAGGTACACATCATGAACTTTGAAAATATAAACTACCAAATACAGTTACACATCATAAACCTATTTAAACTACCAAATACAGGTACACATCGTAAACTTTTTAAATATAAACTACCAAATACAGTTACACATCATAAACCTATTTAAACTACCAAATAAAGGTACACGTTATAAACTTTTAAAATATAAACTACCAAATACAGGTTGCCACCATTAGCTCTTGAAAATATTGACTGCATCCTGCAAGAGGAAAAGATTTTCTGGATCTCTGAGACCATTAGATGTTATTTCTCTTCCATCAGTGATTAAGTTACAGTATGTGACAGCTGTTCTTTTGATAGCCTAAACCATTCTTCTTCTATTTCTGCATTCACACTGAAAAGGGTGGTTGGGACTTTGTGTTGTGGTTTACAACTAGGCTGCTATATCTGCCCCTTTTGGCCTAACACATCTAATTTCAGCAAGCCCTTAATTAGCATCTTTATATGACATACTATTTTGAGGACAGATGGTCTTTTTTTCTTGTCCCCCCACCCCACAATAGAATAATTCAGATTAAGAGGGACCCACACATAGAGAATGATTCTAAATAGTGATTACAGAGAAAGATACTGGATCCCTGAGACCATTGGATGTTATTTCTACTCCATAACTGATACAGTAACAATATTTGACAGCTGTTCACCTGATAACTCAGAAAATGTTTTATGAACGTGGTTTCTGGGACCTCTCCACAGCTGATCCTCATCCACATGATGGCACTTTGTGTCATTGGGTGTTTATCGCTTGTGTGATGTCCTGCTGGGGTAAAATGTACTACATCTACTACTCAGAATGTTCTTATCTGGTCAGCAGTAACATATCTGAATCTACAGATCTGTCATTTCTATCACTATGCTACCACAACTAACACAGGTACAAAATAGTCAATAAATATTCATGCTGATATTTTTAGAAGATAACATCACCTATTGTTGAAACAGTTCTTGTGGTTAAGGACAGTGGTATGAGAGTCCCTGGCATCTGTGGTTTAGGCATTGCAAACACGCTTCATAATGCCGGGGTGCCGGGTTTGATCCCAGCAGCAGGCCCTGCACTATGCATTGACTTCAACAGTGGTATTGAGAAGCTGACCATCCAGTAAACAATGACAAAATACTGGATGTAAACTGGCCTAGATAAACTACAACAGCCAAAAAATGCTGGGGTTGGTTCTGCATTGTCTTGTAAACAATACGCAACTAACTTTTTTAAAATGAAAGTCACACCATGGATGAGGTTTGGACCTCACCACATAATGTTCCCAAAGACAATGTAGATAGATACCTGTCATGAACCTACGGTTCATGTATGTGAATGACCGACAGTGCAGATAGTAGTTAAGATTACTACTCTGTCCTTCTGTTCTGTTGTCTGGTAAACATAATTTTTGTCCAGTCATATTATGTTAGTAAAATTTAATTCCTACTACTCTAACTCACTGTCACTGATTAAAAAAATGGACAATGTATGAATCCGCTGCAGCCACCTCCATAATTTACATGTCACAATAATTATTATTTACACACATTTAAGCTCTTTCAGTCCCAAGGGGTTTAGCATCAGTGGCCCAAGGAATAGTACAAAGAAACGGATAATCAGCGCATCTTGCATTCATTAGGCTTCTAGGATAGAACTGATGAACGTATGATGCGTTCCTTGAGACTGAAAGAGTTAAACTCATAACACGCATTAATTATGTGTACAGTTTTACCAAATAACCATAAATACTTTATCTCAGTTTGTAATATAAGCTAACAATAGTCTGGAGTAAATGTGTGTTATGAGTGTATTTTTCTGTTTTAACATGGCAGTTTTGTAGTTATTTTTTATTTTCAAGCAGCTACCTCAATTGAATCATTAGAAGTGCCAAAAATTAAATTTTTTTTTGTATTTATAATTTGTTTTCCTCATTTTTCTCATTTTAAATTCCACAGTTATTGCCTTCCGAAATATTTGATCTGTATAATGACTGTGCATTGTCTGTCTAGGCATTGTCTGTCTACAGACATTGTGAAGAATCAGTTTTCTGTTGTTTTGTTCTTTTTCTCAGTGTACCCAGCTGTAAACTTCAGGAGAAAGTTCTGATTGTTCTTCTTCTCAGTGTACCCAGCTGTAAACTCCAGGAGAAAGTTCTGATTGTTCTGCTTCTCAGTGTACCCAGCTGTAAACTCCAGGAGAAAGTTCTGATTGTTCTTCTTCTCAGTGTACCCAGCTGTAAACTCCAGGAGAAAGTTCTGATTGTTGTTCTTCTCAGCGTACCCAGCTGTAAACTCCAGGAGAAAGTTCTGATTGTTCTTCTTCTCAGTGTACCCAGCTGTAAACTCCAGGAGAAAGTTCTGATTGTTCTTCTTCTCAGTGTACCCAGCTGTAAACTCCAGGAGAAAGTTCTGATTGTTCTGCTTCTCAGTGTACCCAGCTGTAAACTCCAGGTGAAAGTTCTGATTGTTCTGCTTCTCAGTGTACCCAGCTGTAAACTCCAGGTGAAAGTTCTGATTGTTCTTCTTCTCAGTGTACCCAGCTGTAAACTCCAGGTGAAAGTTCTGATTGTTCTGCTTCTCAGCGTACCCAGCTGTAAACTCCAGGAGAAAGTTCTGATTGTTCTGCTTCTCAGTGTACCCAGCTGTAAACTCCAGGTGAAAGTTCTGATTGTTCTTCTTCTCAGTGTACCCAGCTGTAAACTCCAGGTGAAAGTTCTGATTGTTCTGCTTCTCAGCGTACCCAGCTGTAAACTCCAGGAGAAAGTTCTGATTGTTCTGCTTCTCAGTGTACCCAGCTGTAAACTCCAGGTGAAAGTTCTGATTGTTCTTCTTCTCAGTGTACCCAGCTGTAAACTCCAGGTGAAAGTTCTGATTGTTCTGCTTCTCAGCGTACCCAGCTGTAAACTCCAGGAGAAAGTTCTGATTGTTCTGCTTCTCAGTGTACCCAGCTGTAAACTCCAGGTGAAAGTTCTGATTGTTCTTCTTCTCAGTGTACCCAGCTGTAAACTCCAGGTGAAAGTTCTGATTGTTCTGCTTCTCAGCGTACCCAGCTGTAAACTCCAGGTGAAAGTTCTGATTGTTCTTCTTCTCAGTGTACCCAGCTGTAAACTCCAGGTGAAAGTTCTGATTGTTCTTCTTCTCAGTGTACCCAGCTGTAAACTCCAGGTGAAAGTTCTGATTGTTCTTCTTCTCAGTGTACCCAGCTGTAAACTCCAGGTGAAAGTTCTGATTGTTCTTCTTCTCACTGTACCCAGCTGTAAACTCCAGGTGAAAGTTCTGATTGTTCTGCTTCTCAGCGTACCCAGCTGTAAACTCCAGGAGAAAGTTCTGATTGTTCTTCTTCTCAGTGTACCCAGCTGTAAACTCCAGGTGAAAGTTCTGATTGTTCTGCTTCTCAGTGTACCCAGCTGTAAACTCCAGGTGAAAGTTCTGATTTTTCTTCTTCTCAGTGTACCCAGCTGTAAACTCCAGGTGAAAGTTCTGATTGTTCTGCTTCTCAGCGTACCCAGCTGTAAACTCCAGGTGAAAGTTCTGATTGTTATTCTTCTCAGAGTACCCAGCTGTAAACTCCAGGTGAAAGTTCTGATTGTTCTGCTTCTCAGCGTACCCAGCTGTAAACTCCAGGAGAAAGTTCTGATTGTTCTGCTTCTCAGTGTACCCAGCTGTAAACTCCAGGTGAAAGTTCTGATTGTTCTTCTTCTCAGTGTACCCAGCTGTAAACTCCAGGTGAAAGTTCTGATTGTTCTGCTTCTCAGCGTACCCAGCTGTAAACTCCAGGTGAAAGTTCTGATTGTTCTTCTTCTCAGTGTACCCAGCTGTAAACTCCAGGTGAAAGTTCTGATTGTTCTTCTTCTCAGTGTACCCAGCTGTAAACTCCAGGAGAAAGTTCTGATCGTTCTTCCATTCTTTTTCTTGTTCCAGAACTTGAGTTTTGCATTCCACATTCATTTCAAAATATGGCTTATTTATGTGCAGAGTGTTGGTTTCTTACCTCCCAGTGAATGCACTCTGACATTGAAGAAAAATATGGCTTATTTATGTGCAGAGTGTTGGTTCCTCACCTCCCAGTGAATGCACTCCGACATTGAAGAAAACAACCTTAATTATTTGACTTTCACAACATGCATGTTAGTGGGACAGTGAGTCTGTTCCTTCCCCCCCCCCCCCCCCTATAATGGGGCCCCCAGAACCCACACAGGAAGTTCTATTATTGTCTTTTGTCTTGTTTTAAGGTTAGAAAGACTGAGCCATTCTTTGGTATTGTTTCTTATATTTGAGAATATTGTGGAATGAAAAAACAAACAAGGCAGTCTTCCTTGAGACAGATGAAAACCTTCAAGTGATTAGCAAACTAAAGACATGGACAGTCTGTGTGTTTAGGACATGTTACGTGAAGGTTTGGACTCAAGCACTTGGTAACCACTGGCAAGATTAATGGTAAGAGAGCAAAGGGAAGGCAGAGAGATAAATACCTTGATGCACACTGACCTGATCATTGATTCTGGTATTTGTGTAGAGTTGTGAAACATGACAATCTATGGTTTTTGGTATGACTAATTATAATGAGGATGTTTTGCACCATGCTTCATTTTTCAATTTTTTCATCATGCATTTTATAATATTTTTATGTATTTGAGTCCTTATTGATTTGTCAGGTTTGAAATGTTGTTTTCGATTTTTACATAAATATTCAGCCTCCACAATCACTGGAGGTAATGAAACGATGAGCATGCATGTCCTGGATCAGGTTCGCATTAAAGGTGATTGATTTTTCATAAATTTCTAGGGCTTTTTTGGTTGACCAATCCTAAAATGGGTAGCAGGAAATACCTTGGGAAGTAAAGGTGGCCATTGCGATGTTAACCACATCAGCTGTTGAGACCCACTTAGTCTATAAATGCTTGGAACATTAAGGGAAAGGGGACTCATCTCAGACCGTCACTTTCCAGATTGATCATATATCATATGGTACAAATCTGTAAAGGAATTCAGTTAGAATTAGGAAGTGAACATGTTTATTAAGTATAAGTAAAGTCGAAATATATAAAATAAACAATATTTCCGAATTTACTGTAGGTTTTGTTTCATTTTGAAAAATGCAATTTTGAAATCAGTTTATTAAATTTTGAATATATATATATATATATATATTTATATATATACACACGCACTCACACACGCATGCTTGCACACACATGCTCACATGCACACACGCACACATACCCACACTCGCACACAAATACACACACATAAATATATAAATGTATATGTATATATATATATATATATATATATAGAGAGAGAGAGAGAGAAAGAGATTAGGGGCACTAAAATCTGTAAGAACTTCTGACCTCATAAGGTCTCAATATGTGGTTGTTTTCCTGATGGTGTTTTCCTGCTATATGATTTTTAACAGGACTCTGTGACCTTATATGGGCACTGATTTTCTTTGTCAAGCCTTTATATTTCTAGGCTTCTCTTGTATCATTAACTCCTAGTTTCTTTAGTATTTCTTTGTTTGTAACCTTGTCTTTTTTCCTTGGAAATTGGTTTAAAGCTTCCTAGGCATTGTGAAGGCACTTCGTAATGCGGTTTCAATCCCAGCTGCGGACTTTGTGCCTTGGTATCGATAAGCTGACTGTCTAGAAAGCAATGACAAACTAATAACGTAAACTTGCCTAGAAAAACCCACGGCATCCAAAAATTGCTGAGGTTGATTTTGCAATGTCCTCTAAAGAATACACATTTAACTTTATTCAGCAGGGGCACCCTTTGACATTGAACGCACAACAGAGCCTGTGTAGGGGTTGAGGGAGACAGAGAGAGATGTTGAGGGAGACAGAGAGAGATGTTGAGGGAGACAGAGAGAGATGTTGAGGGAGACAGAGATGTTAAGGGAGACAGAGAGAGATGTTGAGGGAGACAGAGAGATGTTGAGGGAGACAGAGAGAGATGTTGGACAGTTTTACATCAATGGAAGACATCGGTGTTGTAAATGATTGACACTATGCAAGACAGAAGGATGTGGAGATGCCATGATTATCAACACCAAACATGGGCCATAAAAGAAAGAAGAATCTGTTTTCATAAATCATTCATTCTTAATTCTGTTTAGTGAATCATTATTTTCATTTGTATTGCTCATTATTGTTTCAGTTAATTTTTGAATGGTGGCATTATTACAAGTGACAAATTATTTAGCTCTTCCTATCTTCTTTTTCTTCTTCTCCTTCTTCTTCCTCCTCCTCCTCTTCTTCTTCTTCTTCTTCTTCTTTTCTGGCAGAAAGTCTCTGGTTCTTCATCTCCTTCAGGGCTGAGTTTCTTTCAGGCAGACCGTGATGAGAGCAACATTCTGCAAATAACCTGCTTCATGATAATGATTTAAATATATAGTAATATAATTAACAGATAGACAGAGTATACAGGGAATTGTATAATGATAATAGACCAGATGTAGAACTGCAGACCAACAATGATGGTCCACCAATAATGACTGCAGAAGTTGAGGGTGCATTGCATCATTTGTTAAAAAAAAAAAAAAAAAAGGACTCTTTTCTACACCTTTAGGCGAATATGGCCTATAGGGCTAGACCTATTTTTTATAGACCAATCGGCACAAGATGGGTTATGTGGTCAGCATCACGTGGGCCGCCCTTACTTCCCGGGACTGCACATTGCATCATATGAAGAAAGGAATAGCACCTGGACCAGGCAACATCTCACTGGAAGAAATCGAAGCACTGGAAGATTTTGGAATTGAAATAATAACTAAACTTTCAAATGATATTTAAAATAGTGGGTATATTCCAAATAACCTTTTAAAATCCATATTTATAGCTCTGCCAAAGAAACCAGACACTTTAAAATGTGAAGACCATCGCAAAATAAGTCTTATGAGTCACATGACTAAGATTTTACTGAGAATAATTATGAGAAGAATAAGAAACGAAATTAAACCAGAAATCAGCGATGAACAATGTGAATTTGTAGAAGGAAAAGGTACAAACAATGCCAATTACATCCTAAGGACATTGTCAGAAAGAGCTATAGAAGTAAAGACTGATTGTACTTTTACTTCATAGACTATACAAAAGCATTTGACTGTGTGAAACATGAAGTAATCAAACTGTTAGAAAAATGAAACATTGATGAAACAAGTCTATGAATAAAACAGAATATGTATTGGCAGCAAACAGCAGATATAGGAGTTAACAACTGTTTAGGTACATTTCAGAGCATAAAGAGGAGCATACGACAAGGCTGTGTACTGTCACCTGATTTATTTTCACTATACAGTGAATATAATGAGATCTTTAATTGATATGCCTGAAATTGTTGTTGGTGGGCACAATATAAACAATTTACATTATGCTGATGACACAGTCTTGATAGCAACAAATCAGAAAGAACTACAGGAATTGATAGACATTGTGGTGTTAGAAAGTGGAAGAATGGGCCTCAGTTTGAATAATGGAAAGACAGAAGTGATGGTGGTATCAAAGAAAAGAATTATTCCTTAATGTGTAATAAAAGTCAGTGGTATTATTTTGGGACAAGTACAGAAATTTAAGTATCTGGGCACATGGATTACATCAGATAGAAGATGCATTACTGAGATAAGAAACATAATAGACAGGCAAAAACTGCATTTTATAAAATGAAGAACATCTTATGGAAAATGTCTGTCATTGAGGGTTAGAAAAATAATTCTTGCTTGCTACATACATTCAGTTTTAACATATGGCTGTGAATCCTGGACAATCGGAAGGCAGGCCAAACAATTTCTAGAGACCTTAGAGGTGTGGTTTTACACAAGAATGCTTAAAATACCTTGGACAGCCAAAAAAAGAGCAACCAGGAGGTTTTGAAAGAGGTGGGAGCTGGAAGGCAACTTATCACAGACATCAGAAAGAGACAGTCATCATTTTTCGCCCATGTTATGAGAAGAGGGAAAATGGAACTGTTGTGACAACTGGACAAATCTGTGGAAGGAGGGATAGAGGAAGACAGTGAGAGACGATTCTTGACTGTCTCATGTGTATGGCATGGAGGTGTGTCAGCACACGATCTGACACATGCTGCAGGAGATTGCAGATTGTGGAGAGGCATGATTGCCCACGCCAGTTGGCAAGGCACTTGACGATGATGATGATGATGATATATGATCTGTATCTTTTCAGTCTAAAAAAAAAACATGCAATGTGACTCCACCTACAATGTAAGCATTGTAAACTGTTGTATGGGATGAGGAAGACAAGATATGAATATTATTGATGACTAACAAATTCACTAACAAATTGTATGCATGCTTTTGCAGTCCATATTTTAATCTCACTGCATCCGGTCACCCCATAATTGATCTGTTTTGATACTAGTAACAAAAATATCAAACAAAAAACTCCTCACTGTTCCATTTCTTCTTAGTTTTCACCAGCTAGAAACCCCGCAAAAAATTCTTTGTGTTGGTCTTGATCCAGAATTAGAGTTTTCCATGCATATCTGATGTACAGATTTGGCTTTTTTGTATGCAGACTGTTGGTTCCTCACCTCTCAGGCAGATGCATTCCAAGTTTAAAGGAAGCATCTCTAAATATTGACCTCCTACAGCATGCTTGTCTGAGTGGGTAACAGGTACAGTCCTGGGAAGTAAAGGCACTGACATGATGCTGACCACTTCACCCACCCCAGTGCCGATTAAAAACTAAAAAAAGTAAAGGACCCTTTTCCACGCCTTAAGGCGTATAGGGCATATAGGGCTAGACATATTTTTATAGACCAATCGGCACAAGATGGATGATGTGGTCAGCATCACGCCGACTGCCTTTACTTCCCAGCACTGCACCCGGTACCCACTCAAGGCTGGGTCGACCTGGGAACCAGGGCCGATTGGTCTATGAAATATAGGTCTAGGCCTATATGTCTGAAGGCGTAGAAAAGGGTCCAGACAGGCAAGTGTCTAACTTCTACGTTGCTACAGCTCTCACAAAATATGTATCGCTGCTAATTTTCTGGTGCTCTGTTCTAATAACTTTTTTTTACCTTTGAAAATCAATCAACACTGGTCTTCTGAAAAAAGTTGTACCACAGCCAAAATTATCACATTCCTTGATGTTTTGATTACTTGTTTCTTGCACAAAATTAAATTGACGGTCCAGTGTGTTTCATGCTGGCATATTTCACAACAGCACAGAACTGATTTTTTGCTTCAATGTAGGTCAGTGCAGTGCTAGTCTTTTATGTTTTTTTTTTAAATTGATGGTTGTTATTGTTTGATAAATAAATGGCATATAGCACTTCAAGCAAATTTGTAGATGCTCTATCTCTCTCAGCATATACTTCACTAGATGTTGCAGATGGTAGTTCTAGCAAAGCTGATTGTAAGCAAATTTAATTTGCGGCCTATCGTGTCTATCTCTCTGCTTGACACCAGTTAAATATAAAATCAAACTTTTTTTTTAACACATATTATTTTGTCCGTTTCCATCTCTGTTAGCAATCATAATAGTAAGATATAGATTACCAAAATAAATGGACAAGGCTGGAGCAGCTCAATAAGTTAAAGAACTAAGATATATGTAGATAATATATAAAAAAAAAGTTCCATTATAGAATAGCTTTAGTAAAAGCAGCATTCACAAAATAAATATTATTCTATGCAGTCTACCTTTGTTAACCGTGTTGAGAAAGATTTACAGCTACATAGACCCAAACCTGATTAATGGAAGTGAATCATGGACAATCAGCTAATTTATGAACAATTATATGGAAGCTGCATAATTGTGATTTATAGTGGAATAATGAGAATGCCCTGGAAAGATACAAGGCGTGATAAAGATGTCTTGAAAACAAAAAAGAATATTTACTCACAAGGAGAACTGATTATCTGCATTAGATAGAGAAGTGTACATTGTCTGGACACACTGTGTGAAATAAACAGCTGAAGTGTTTCATGACAATAGGAAACTTGAACAGGAGGAAAGGTAAAGGAGATCAAGAAAGAAGATGTTGGGCAGTTCAACATCTTGGCAGGGAAGAATATATGTATCAGAAATGACTGACATTACATTCAGAAGGATAAAGTTTGACAAGATTATGAACACCACACATCTCAGACTACATAGAAGAATATTTCTCTTCTTCGTTTGCACTGGCTGTAAATTCCAAAGGAAAGTTCTGGTTGTTGATCAGCTTCAGTGTCTTGTATCCACATTCGCATAGATCTGCCTCTGCATTATGTCTGGAAACTACCCTGCATCACCATCCCCTCCAAACCATTGTAAGGCTAGAAAAGCAAAATCTTCTTGACTATTGTTTGTACATGAGCTCATTTTCTGGAAGCCAGCACCATCTCCACCATAACACAGTAGCTTCTTTCAAGAGAACTGTGTCACAACAAATGCATCTCCTTCTACAGTGATGGTTCTGTTAGAAAATTGTTTCCAGCTCCATTTTTAATAGGCATAGTTATCCATGTCTGTACATTGCCTGCGTTTTTGTTAAATAAATATAATTAGGCTACATAACATTTTTTTAAAATTATTATTGTTTAATATCAAGCTACATTTAACATACATTTATGTATATTTACATGACAACTTGGCAGCTGTGGTCTGTTTCATTTGATTGTGACTTTGCACTTGAATTCTAAAGAATCCATTACATTGAAATGTTTATAAATCCTGGCCAGTGTATTGTAAATTTTGTTCTTCTTGTCTGTAAGCAAAGACCAAAAATTTGAATCCTCAAAAGAGGTGGATTTTTTTCTGTCTGCACAGTTCGTTGTGACAGCACTAACCATGCATCCTTTAATCTTCAAGCCCAAAGAACCCTCCTTACCTACACCACACAAGTGGTGAATACAGGCAGTAACTAGCAGTTGTTTGGCAGACTATAATCTTCATGCTGTAATGGGTTGTGTCTTTATTTGTTATACACGCTTCAGGCTTTCCCTGAAGGTTTGAACACTATTCAGTCGCACCCTGGCTGGCAAACCAATAGGGGGAAATCCCAGACACCTTATTCAGCATCCTGGAAAGTTATTCTAGCCCCCTCCCAAACGCCAGGAAAAACAGCCCTATCAAATGCAGCTAAGTCAGACCACGTCGGATATGTTACGCAAACAAACATTCAGGCGAAACTGATCGCCACAAATAAAATAAATTCATCTAAGATAACAAAGAAACAGTCCTCACTATAACAGGCCCTCGGGCGGCTCAAAGATGACACAGTTTGGAATCTTTGTTTATAAGTTGGAATTGGAATTATTATCAGGGCACCAGAAACATCTATAGCAGCCACAGTAGCACCTGGTTAGACTCTTATCTCCAAGGTTAAACTTTTTTAGTCTAAATCCACAGTCATTCATTCTCGAAACTGTGCCCTGTTTGTCTCATAATGTTACTATTCCTATCGTCTATGTGATCCACTGCTGGCTTGCTAAACCTGTAGCAGTTTCAGAGAGTATTTAACAAAGTGGATCCTATTCTACCTAATCAGCCAAGGCCCCGTGCAGCCTCAAGCCATAAGGTCTTTTTTTCAGTGTGCACCATTTAGAAATGGGGTTGACATGGCTGTCCTATGAAGTACAAATATCGGAATGATTTCAAAGTTGTACTGACGTGCCGGAATCCATAGTTGATGTGTTCTGTACACCCCGCTATGTATTACCTCATACAGACCCCCTCATCTTAGCATGCAGAAGCTGTAAACTCCGGCGGAAAGTTCTAGTGTTCATCCAGTACTGAACTTGGTCTTATGACAGTGCATGATCTGTGTGCGCACACTTGTTGGTTCCTTGCCTCTCAAGCAAACGCACCCTGACTTGAAAGCAACACCCTTAATTAGTTACCTTTAACGTCCTCCTTAGGGTGACAGTGAGTTTAATTCCCCCTGACCCCACCCCAATAGGGTCACGGATCTCACACAGGGACTATATAGACCAAATCAGTCCCAAATTAATAACGCCTATGCGCATAATAAACTTTTTTTTTTTTTTTTTTTGCGGAGGTTAACAAAGATAAAAAGATAATCATAGCAGCAAAAGCACAAAACATGAAAGGTGCACTGACAAAAGAACCAGTCAAGATTTGCAAAGAAAATCGACAACTAAAACAAGTAAAATACTTGAAATATCTTGGGAGTATAATATCTAATGGGAGAATGAAATCAGATTAAATTTTAGATGCCATAAAGTCAATCAAATCATTGAATATATCTCACAAGTATTGAAGAACAAACATGTAACTAGTTACACCCGAACAGCACTATTCAGTACTGTATTATTACCAACATTATGTGACCAGTGCCTAACATGGGCATTAACAATAAAAGGTTAAAAATAAAAATGGAAACAACAAAAATGAAATTTATGAGATGAATCCTGAATGTAATCTGTAGAGGCAGGGTCAGAAACCTCGATATCGAACAACTAGGGACATAAATAGCGCTAACTACTTCAGGATACACGTCTGTGTGTTACCGGGGCCCTCAATAGAAGCAAAGAATGGGAACACTCTAAGTATGTCGTAAGAGGCGTCTTAGGGTAGAGTTCGTAGGCGGCTACCTCATCCTGTAGAAACAAAAGCCTCTGAACCAACCAACCATGGAAAAGTCACAACGAGAAACAGGAAAAACCCAGCCAACCAAAATAAAGAGAGGCTCTTCAAGTAGACGAAGTATGACACAGTGAGGAGAAAGCCGAAAGGAGGCTGGATAGTCGACGTATCTCCTTTCACCTAGGGACATCTCCAGAATTGTAATGTTAAAACTTTAAACTCGTGGAGAAGGAAGCTACTATATAGAGCGTGCAGTTAAAAGGATGGAGAGGACATGGGGAGAGCTGCATGCGATAACGAATTATAGAACTGGGGGGGGGGGGGGGGGTTAGAGGGTTGAAGAAGAAAAAGACATCAGGATACAGAGGTAAGATGGTTTGGACACATGACAGTATACCGTAGAGATTCATGTCCTTTAAACACAACGGAAGCAAATCTAGAATGATCCATACAAGCGACATATAGATGAAAATATCTAAAACAGTGAAACCAGCATTTACGCTTACACAGACGACGCTTCCCACGAGAAGCCTCCTCGAAACCTGACGCTGAAAGGAAGAACAGGGATATAAAGAAGAAGTAAGAAGCTGATTATTTCCTATTTTTACGCCTTCAGATCCAATTTTTTTGTCTCCACCATAAAGTAACAACTTCTACAGACAGAATGAGGTAAAATAACACATGTCTGAGGCTACGAGAATTCAAGAAGCTAAATACGCAGCGGAAATATCCTTCTGGACACCGTGAGCAAACTGGGAGTCTGTGCTTTGTGCCAGTATATGTCACAGGATTGCTGTCCTAGCGTTTTTAATTGTGCAGATCCATTCACAGCTTCTATATAACAAACACCAGTTGCCAACACATGTGATAAGTAGAGCTGATACGAAAGCATAAGGTTGCCCAAGAAGACAACGAACTGATGACATTAAAGACATAAAGGATGCCAACGGCTAGTGCCACCTATCGATCGCGCGCTGTACTACCGACCATTCCTTTCTACGAAACCTGAAAGCAAACGTTGATGATCATGATGATGATGGTGATAACTGTTTAAAAATATACGGCCCTTAACTGGTAACAGTTTTATCATCATTATCGAGTGCCTTGACGATTGACGTGGGTGGTCATGCGTTTCCACAATATGGGTTCTTTAACTGCGATTTTCAGTCCCAGTGTTAAAACTAATTCACGCCTTGACAAAAGGCTGTCAATGTTCTACTATCGTTATCGTCCTTTATCTCTCTTTCCCCAGTGGTCACAACATGTTCCAGTTTTTTTATTCTCATAACATGACCCCCCCCCCTTCCCCCCCTTTTTTTCCCCTCCCCCCCCCCCCCCTTCCCCCCCCCCCCCCCCCCCCCCCCCCCTCTAAAAAATTATTGTCTTTTCGTGATATTTGTCATAAGTTGTCTTCCAGCTTTCGCCCTTTTGTTGAAAACATATGGATTGCTCTTTTCGGCTGTCTGGGAATTCTAAGGATTCTTCTGTAAAACAACATCTACGAGACCTCAAGAAATTAGTTGGCTTGGTTATTAATTATCCCGGATTCACATCCGTATGGTAAGACTGGCTGTACATAGCATGCGAGAATTATTTTCGATACCTCCAATGACATAGATTTATTGCAAAAAATTGTCTTTATTTTATAAAGTGTAACAGTTTAGGGAAACTTAAATGCGTCGTTCGTGGAAATCCCTCATGAAATCTCCCCCTTTCCCGAATATTGGAAAATGTATTAAATAGGCGCAATCGCCAGCGCCCTGTCTCCGCTTTCCGCTTTCATCATTAACGCCATCTGTTTATGACATTGTGAAATAAACACATGTCCGTGCCGTGAACGCATGACATAACTGTAATGACAAGTGATATATTTACAGTGGTTGTCTTTAGGCCCGAATGAATACAGCTTGCGGCTACGAGGAGACGTGGTTCTGGTCTCTGTACACTCAGGTCGCAAGCTCATACGCACACACTTACATACACACACACGCTCGCAGACAAATATACACACACCGGCGCGCCAGCACACAAAAACACTAGGGACAGGGCTCAGCGCCCTTCCTCTTCGTCGTACTCCAAAACAAACAAAAAATTGGTGGAGGGGGGGGGGGAGGCCTCATGTCCCCGGTTCCAGCGCGCCTGCACGCACACATACGCACACGAACATACATGTGCCACACAACATACATGTGCGCACGCACACTCACATTCACACCAGTGGCGTAGGAAGTGGAGATGAGGCTCCCACTGGAGGACAAACATGTCAACGATAAGTGTTTTTACAGAAGGAATATGTGGGGAGAGTGGGGGGAATGGCAAACATGAGTTGTTGACATTTTAAGGTAAACTATGTGGCCCGGGGGTGGCGGGGCTGACAGTAGATTTAGCACAGGGTACCACTTTACCTTGTTCCACTTCTGACAAACACGCACGCACACACACATACGGATGGACACACAGACATGTCTCACAGCTTTATTTGGCTATCACATGTATCTAAGATGACTCCACATGCTAGTGTCCAATCGATGCAAGCAGCATTCCTGCGATCTGCAATGACGCTTAATGGGAAACGAAGCAACAAAATAAGGATATTCAAAGATATCGACCTGGCACTTCTCCTCTGTCTAACACCTCCTCTCAGGTTTTAGGCATGTATGCCAAATTGGATTTAGGGAGAGGGCGGGGATTTGGATGGAAGAGTGAGATGTTTTAAAACAGACATTTTAAAGCGCTGGTGACAAGACACGAGTCTTCATACGTTTTATTTCTTTTGTCTTCTTCATTTTTGTTCACCGGCTGTAATATATTTGAATTCTTTCTTATTTTTATGGTTTTTGCCACACGGTGTTAGTATTTATTTTTGCCCACACCCTTCTGTCTCTTGTACAGTCAATAAATTATGACACAGGTTATTTTCCATGCAATAATTTCAAAGCGTCCTGCATCTGCTCTTAGTGTTCCTCTGCTTCTTTAGCCCTCTAACCTTTCCACCGTTACAATGTGCGCCAGTTTTCTCCTTTCTATCATGTGCCCAAAGAATGTTGGTTATGATGTGAGTTATCAATTCCCTTGGTGAGTAAATTGCTTGTTTCATCTGTCCGTGGTGTAGGTCCCTTGTTGAGTTCGTTTCTTGTTTCATCTGTAAGTAAAGTAAAGTAAAGATCCCTTTCCACGCCTTTGGGCGTATCGGGCATATGGGAAGAGCGCCCATATTTTTACAGACCATCAGCACTCGGTGGGTAATGTGGTCAGCATTACGCCGGCTGTCTTTACTTTCCCAGGACAGCCCATCCTGGTACCCATTTTAGGCTGGGTCGACCTGCGACGTCCAATACCACGATAAAAATCCACGCAGCCAGCAGTGGGTTTCGATCGCGGTACGCTGGATTACGAGTCGGACTCGCAACGCCTAAGCCACGGACGCCGCTGTTTCATATGTTCGTGCTAGACATTCCAGGAAAATTTGACTAAAAAGCTTGACCAAATGGGGAAGCAGAAAAACACAAAACAACACAAACAACGTAACGTTTCGGCCGGGAAACCTTTGTCAAACATGAAGTGAACTACTCTCTGCTTGACCGCAGTCACCCCTTGCCCCCTCCCATATTTTCACCATTTGTCCGTGCTGTAAGCAATCTATTTCCCTGTTGAGTTAATTTCTTGTTTCATCTGTAAGTGGTGTAGGTAATCTATTCCCTTGTTGAATTAATTTCTTGTTTCATCTGTCCGTGGTGTAGGTAATCTATTGGCTTGTTGAGTTCATTTCTTGTTTCATCTGTCAGTGCTGTAGGTAATCTATTGCCTTGTTGAGTTCATTTCTTGTTTCATCTGTCCGTGGTGTGGGTAATCAATTTCCTTGGTGAATTAATTTCTTGTTTCATCTGTCCGTGGTGGTCTTTTTAAGGTTTAACTCTTCCAGTACCATGCCTACTACTTTTTTTTTTCAGCATTTCGAGCCCTTGAGGTTTATTGTTGCAGATTTCACCCGCCATCACTCATCTCTCTGGCTGGCCTTCTCTTTCCAGTTGGTGACAGCACATGCTGGTAGGTCTGTCTGTCTGGATATTATCTTCCCACTGTTTTCTTGGTCTGCCTTGTGGTCTAGGACCATTTTTCGTTTTTTTTTTTTTTTCGCGTGCAGCAGTTTTAAACTCAGTGTGGGGGGGTCCTGGCTGTTCCCCCACCTCTGAATTTTCCGTTTAACAAATCTAACTTTTTTTTTAAATGCTTAATGGTTCCTAGCTCCCCCCCCCTCTCTCTCTCTCTCTCTCTCTCTCTCTCTCTCTCTCTCTCTCTCTCTCTCTCCCTCTCTCTCTCTCTCTCTCTCTCTCTCTTTCTCTCTCTGTTTTCTCTCTGTCGTCTGCCATTCTATCAGTATAAGCCAACCACTTCAGTGTATTAGTCCTCACGATGCCAGTGAGCAATCGTGATTTAAACAGATTCTGAATTTCGTTGTTGCTTCCCCGCTGTTTGCATCTTCGAGGTTTCCACAGATTCTTCGTGGGACTGTTTTCAAAAATGTGTTATAAGACTGCATCTCTTTTAGTGATGCTCCAAGTTTCTGGACCCTTTCGATTGTCAATGCTTATCAAATCACCAATGAAGATAACCTATGCGTTTCGCTATTCTCTTCTCAGTCAACATTTATGCTGCAGTTTTCAAGGAAACTCTCCCTGCTCTGAACAACTAGACATTTTTTTTTTAACTTGTTACTATTTTCTTTGCGATATTTTCACTTCTTTGGATAATTCCACCCCCCCCCCCCACCCCCCAAACTCACCTACAATAAAAGTTCTGCTAGGTTTATGTGTTTTTTCTTCTCAAGAAGAAGAAGATACAGGTATCGAGGCGGATTCTTGATGAAAGGATGTAGTGGACGGTCTTGCATAGGGTCTGGAGAAACAAAGGGTGAGGGAGGGCAAGATGGAAATGTGGATAAGGGAGAAAATGACTGCAAAAAGGTAAAGTACTGAAAGTCTAAGAAGAAGAAGTTTAAAAACATGCAGTAGCAAATAGGGACATGAATCTCATTTCGTGATTGTAGAAGACTTTTCTTAATGCGAGCAAGTGGAGCTAGTGCATTCTATAGCTATGGGCTCTGACTCCACTGCCTTTCAACAGCCCAAAATACTCGTAACATTATCGCTTGGAACTGCCAACAACAACAACTAAAAAGGTAATGGCTGTTGTAAGAACACACAGAAGAAGACAACAGAAACAGGGCACTGTTTCTATACATTGTTTCGTGGCTCTAGTGTGGAAAATGGTTTATCTGTCTTTTCGTCTGGAACCACGTGTTTTGTTTAGAATCACCATCATCAAGTAGCATGTCCTTTACAAAACGTCGCTCCCATCACGGTCTGCCTGAGAGAAACTCGCTCACTCGCCAGCTCTCCCGGCTCATGTACTTTCATATCCAAGGAGTCACTTATATACAGTGCCCATCTTCGTGCTGGTCTGCCGCTTCCTGCTTACTGCTATTATTATTATTATTGTTCCCAATCGGCTATTGAGGTTGATATGACGAAAATATTTCAACTTTTGACACAAGATGTTTTTGATTAGCCAGTCATCCTTGATGTTCAGATCTTTTAGCATGTCAGTGTTGTTATTAGCCGTAGCATAAAAATTCAATCTCATTTTGTCAGTTCAGTTAATCTTAACAGGTATCAGAAAGAGAATGAAGCACCATGTCTGCACATAATATTCACACATTATAAACACAAAGAGACAATAAGAAACTGTACACACGGCGTGAATTATCAATGTTATTATTAGTAGTTATATCCATTCTTGTCATTAGCAGGGCTGTTATTAATAAGGATTGTTAGTAGGATGAGCGATATTATTAGTTTAACTAGACGGTTCAGACTTCGGGACTTGAAGGGACTGGGGTCGGGCAAAGCTCCATGTAGATTAGTTAGCTTTGCCAAGGGTCTACAAATCGTGACATTCTCGAGCTTTGTATCAGCTAGCTTGATATAGTAGAATTTGACATCAACAAGTTTGCGAAGGTATAGTTTGGTATTGAATGGTTTAGCATGGTATCGTTTGAGATCATCTAGTTTGACGTGTATTGTTTGACATATCTAGTTTCACGTGTATAGTTTGACAGCAGCTAGTTCAGCATTGTCTAGTTTGACTTCTATTAACTAGGCTTTTTAGGACTTGATATGACAACATTCGTGATGTCGCAGATGAATACAATGTGAAAGAACAAAATCAGCATCGCAGTCAAGGTCAATATTTACAAATCACTGGTGTTGTTTATTTTCTCATACGGATGTGACAGTTGGACTCTCACTGTGGAAATGGAAAGGAGGATTTAGGCTTTTGAATGTAAATGCTACAGACACATTTTACAAATTAGTTATTTAGAACACAAAACTTATACACATGTCAGAGACAAAATATACAAATTTGCTTGACATCAGGAGCCTCTCTTGGCAGTGGTGAAACGTCGCTTTTGGCAGGTGGTGAGACATGATTAGATTTCAAAGACTGTACTTTAAGGGAAATTGTGTGTGGGGAGGAGGGGGGGGGTGAGGGGATAGTAGAAGAAGAGGAGGGCAAAGAAGAACCGGGAAGGACAAAATCAAGAAAAGGACAGGTCTAAGTTTTCATACACTTATTCATTAAGCAGAAGACATAGAAAGATGGCGGGTTTTATGTGCTAGTGCTTCTATCAATACAACTCCATGACCCTAATGGGTCAAGGGCTGTGTTATGTATTAATTAGGCTTAGCAGCAGCTGATTTAAGTTGATATAGTTTAGAATTACAAAGTTGCCGTGGTATAGTTTGGCATCAACTCGGTTGTCATGGGTTAGCTTTGTATCAAATATCGTGGCACGATGTAATTTGAAATTAGTTAGTTTTACACATAATTTAGAATCAACTTGGTTTGGTGTGTGTGTGTGTGTTGTGTGTGTGTGTGTGTGTGTGGTCGTCACTTTCAAGTGTTGTGTGTTTTCTGTGAACGAGAGTGAAAGAGTGAGTGAGAGAGAGATAGAGAAAGAAAGAAAGAGAGAGAGAGAGAGAGAGAGAGAGAGAGAGAGAGAAGGAGGGCAAGATACATCAACAAACGCGTTGCCAAATTTTCCCAGTTTTATTGTTGAAACGACAACTCACATACATGTCATCGTACATAAATGCACGACATAACATATTGCATGGCTTATAAGATAACGTATCAAATTGTTTGTCTTGATTTGTCCAATATTGGCCCTAAAGCACATATAATTGAGGCTTGGAACTGCAACGTGCTGTAACATACAATATCAGCAGGAGTAAACACAGTTCATTAACTAGAACCTATTGCTTTGAATTGATATGCATGGGGCTACCTATTTACAGATGAAAACAGTTCAGGGACGGACATGATATTAGAATTAGAATTTGTCTCTATTACAGCAGTTAAGAAACAATTTAATCTCTTAGTGCAAATAGGGTATATAGTGTTTATATAGACCACTGATGGTCTTACCCTGTCCACACACACTAAAGCCAAGGACGTTCCTGTTTTTATGAGCAGTTTGTACATCTACCGTGTAAAATATTATAATTATGATATTTCATGTATTTATTTATAGATTAAGAACACATTCCTCCCATTTTTACATCATCATCATCATCATCATCAGGTGCCTTGCCGTCTGGCGTGGGCGAACATGCCTCTCCATAATCCACGATCTCCTGCAGCATGTATCAGTTCGTGTGCCGACATACCTCCATGCCATGCAACAAGACTGTCAAGAATCTTCTCTCGTTGTCTTCCTCTATCCCTCCTTCCACGGATCTTTCCAGTGGTCACAACATGTTCTATTTTTCCCTCTTCTCATAACATGGCCGAAAAATAATGACTGTCTCCTTCTGATGTCTGTAATTTTTACATACGATTTCGTTATGTTAGGGGGGAGGGCCGGTAGTCTTGCTATATACTCAAGGGGACGAAACCTGAAACCGGTTGAAGACCACTCGAGTAGTGTAAAGGATATTTGGTGAGCGGCAATGAATTCTCGTTTACTAAGCCTCGAATGAGTACAAGTGAGTTTCTTCTGAAGATTGAGGTTTGAGGTTTTGAACAACGGATCAACATCATGGCACGCGGGTAGTAAACCATAGATGCTCCGTTCTTTGTCTTACTTAATGAGTCCGAAGAAGCTCAGCACAGTGCACAGGCTCTGTAGCACCGGCGAAGATCCTGAAATACTTTGGGTAAATTTTCAACTTCAAAATTTGCCCCGTTAGGCTACTCTTTTCGATTTCCAACTGCCAAGGAATTTTTTTTTACGTATGCAGCAATGCACACGAGCGCCCGATCTCACTATCCAGAGTGCTAGGGGGGAATTACTTGAAGTCCAAGTCCACGTGAAAAGATCCCAGTCCTTACAGGGGATTGAACCCAGAATCTCTAGCACTCGGGGCGGACACCATGCTTTGAGACCACGCAGCCACCGTCTTCTGAAGTAAAACTACTTGACATTGTATTGACCTCATCACTCATAGCCACTGACACCAGATATGAAGCTGATACTGCAGTGTGTCCCATGAACTTCCATCAATATGATACATGAACATATCACCAACGCCATTATAATTATAACTCCAGCTGTGCTTATGCCTGTTCTGGTTAAAAAAAATGGTTTTCATTTACCAAAAAATGTAAATGGTTTTTTTTTTTCTGATGCCTGGAAACTTATGGGCCAGGCTGTATAAAACTATTTGGTTCATTGTATTGCATGCAACAAGGTCTTGTATATTTATAAATATTTATGTAAGGTTACTTGACATTATGGTAAATTTAGCAGACGGTTGCAGTACTTGCACTGTAGTGGTTAAATTTAGCACACAGCTGTAGTGGTTACTTTGTAGTAGTTAAATTTAGCACACAACTGTAGTAGTTGAATTGTAGTAGTTAAATTTAACACACGGCTGAAATAGTTAGTTTTGTAGTTGTAGACACATTGTGTTGAGCACTGGCACTATTTTTTTTTTTTTTTTTTTGAATAAACAAAAAGCCCTGAATATACCCATGTTTTAGAGCCCAGTCTGTGATTTGGTCAACAAACCTCCGAAGAATTCACTTTCTCGAGACACTACCTGACCCACAATCTCGAGACACTACCTGACCCACAATCTCGAGACACTACCAGGCCCACAATCTCGGCTAGGTTGAAATGCGAGCCAAGCTTATTTTATTTTTAAAAATCTGACTTGATGGGGTTCTCACCCCAAGGCTTTCTAACGGACAAGCAAGCGTTTATATCTTATAAATCATTATCAACAAATAGGTTTATACATAATTTAAAACACAAACCTTTGTGTATACAAACCTTACCCTTGGTCTTTTATGAGACACTGTTTCAAAACTGTCCAATCAAGGACTTGCAACTCCTTTGCTGTAAACTGTATGTACCATTTTATGTAATATATAAAAGATATGTTGATATGCTTGCTCTAAAAGGGTACAAGCAGAAAAGAAAAGGATGGTTGTACATTGTCTTACAGTTATTAATCAGTTATTGCTATGTGTTACCATTGAACATTCATTATTTTACCTTATTTTCTTTATGTCATACTGGATTTCAACAAGATACATAATAATACATTTCACAAGGTAAAACTGTGGTGTATAATTCATTAGGTATCACTAAGTAAAGTACATCCCAGCATTAATTAAATTATTACACATAGGCTTGGCTGGAACTTTCTTTTACCAAATACATACGAGAGAAGCTTCACATTACAAATAAATTCATTTGTGAAGTGTACACATAGAAATACATTCTAGGCTTCTAAACAAGTAGATAAAGTATTATCTGGGTTTTATAATAACTCACAGATAAACGTTTACATTTATGGAAACATGTTTTATTTGCTTACATTAACAAACAAGCAAAAATGAATACTTAACAACAAAACTCTCTACAACGAAAAAACACATTCCTAACAAGAGGTAACACAACCCCAACAACAAAAATACCCTCTCAAAGTCACTAGTATCGGACTGTTTCATTTCCTGGGATGGTGAGGTGGGAAAGTGGGGTGGTTAATTTGGTGGAGAGAATCACTTCATATCAAATCAAGGTTGCTTGGTTGGTTGTGAATCCTTTGGAAAATACGAGGTTTCAAACACAGTTAAATACATTGATGTTTAAATGGTGTAGCCCTAAAAAAGGTATGTAACTATCATTGTGACATTTATATCTTTCTGTCGACCCCGTACTAGAATTATATCCCCGAGGGGACTGTGTTATGGAGCTCTCAATTCCTTTTCCCATGCCCAGCAACAGGTAATAAATGCAAAGCCAGAACTGGGACAGCAACTCAATGGCGAGTTTAAATACGACTCAATAAAAATATAAATGCATTTTGGAGTTTTATCTTAACAAACAGAAAAACATGCCTGACCTCAGCCGATCAAATATGATATATTCATGACCTTACATGATCAAATATGATACATTCACGACCTTACATGATCAAAAATGATACATTCTTGACCTTACATGATCAAATATGATACACTCATGACTTACAAGACTAAATATGATACATTTTTGACCTTACAAGATCAAATATGATATTTTCAAGTTGTTTACATTAAAAAAAAAAGTTACGTGCATTCTGGACTTTATCATAAAATTCATAAACAAAGATAATCATTCCTAAGCAAACAGGTAAAAGTGGAGGTTTCATAACTTTAAATGCCACGCACTGGTGGGAAGGGGGGTGGGGGTGTTCCTTGACTAAGTGGGGAAGCCGTTTGCCTCGCAGTCTGAAAGTCTAGGTTTCATTCACAGCTGCGTCGTGTGGTACACGGGTGCAATTTACCACCCTAGGGGTAGTCGCAGGAGGCTATGAATATCATGCTTTGTGTGATGCTCAGGCGTTTAGTCGCTCTGTGAGAGAGACCGATGCATATGGGATAAAATCTGTTGCAATGAAGTCGATTCTCTCGACTTAATTACGACCCAGCTGTCATGCGTTTCTGAATTGCTCCACACGTTGACAAACATTGCTCAACTTATGCTGTCAAATTTCTTCTGTTGTGTTAATCTACTATATCACGATTGTAACACCTTTCTCTAATCCATAGGTGTTTGTTTAATTTTATTTTAACCCATACAAACTCCACAGTTGTTTTCTTCAAAGCCAAGTTCTTCAACTTGTGGGGTCTGTCAGAAATGTCGGCTCTGTCATGTAGCGGCTACAATGGACCCCCCCCCCCCCCCCCCACCCCCGTTTTCGCCCCAGAAAAGTAAGTAAATGTGTGTAATTGCAGCGCTTTGTCTCTCACAAACAATGCTAAATAACACACACACACACACACACACACACACACGCACTCACGCACGCACGCACGCACACACACACACACACACACACGACAGGTAGACAGACAGACAGACAGACAGACAGACAGACAGACAGACAGACAGACAGACAGACAGACAGACAGACAGACAGACAGACAGACAGACAGACAGACAGACAGACAGACAGACAGACAGACAGACAGACAGACAGACAGACAGACAGACAGACAGACAGACAGACAGACAGACAGACAGACAGACAGAAATTTGTAATTGTATAACTTGTGAGTGTATGTTTATGTAATTCTATCTACCTTTATATTTGTTTGTATTGGCCGTCTGCTGGTCCCCGAAATATTTCGCCTTTTTTGCACGATCCACGTGTGAAAACATTTTTTTTTTAAATAGTTCCATGCTGTTCCTATTTTCCATCCCATTCCGAAAAATCGAATCGAATATGACAGCCCAGCGCATGAGAGCCCAGCGCGGTCACAACTAGTCTAGTCCATCGTCGTTTGTATCTACAAAATGAATTACTATAAAGACAGTCTTTGATAACCTTGCATTACCACAGATACTTTCTTGACTTCATAACAGTTGACGAAAACTCTTCTTACATTCATTACATTAATCTCAGTCATGTCCATCCATGTTACGACCATCAAGTCTAGCCATACCAGTGCTCCACGGGACTTGATGTGCAACAGAGTGTTATCTATTGTGTCGCTACGGTCGTTGCGGGTCACAGCTTTTTTTTCTGGTCAGTATCTGTTTCCTGTGTTCAGACGCGAGTCAGAGCTTCACTGTCTAGACACACTCGTTGATTCCTCTCGGAGATACGCCAGTTAAGTGTATATGTGTATTACTATTGTTCGTAAGTGTAACAATGTCTATTCACTTATTGTGCTGACATTTGGGTTTAGAATAATGTGAAGCTGACTAGTTCTACGTTTGGTTTGGTTTGATATCCGTTCAATCGTGTCCAGTTCTCTAGTATTGTCATATTCTTACTCTGGGCTCAAATCACCACATATTCTTATTTTGATGTCAAATCACAGCAAACCATTTGTTCAAGTCGACCTCAAGATACGTATAATTCATACATTGACGAAAAGTCGTTTAAAATTATAACTGTGATCTCGTCTTGTAACTTCATTTTGGAAAAAGGGGGGGGGGGGAGGAGGGCAATTGGCCTTTCAGTTGCCATTTTACATTAACCCAATTCAAATTATTTCTTCCACTTAAGAAAAGATTTAACAAAACAAAAACAAAACCGGATTCAGTGGTGAGGATCGATATTAGTGCATTAGATTATATCTCAGTTGGCTTGGTTTCTCCGCAAAGCGGATTGCCTCATGCTAACAATGTCGCACAAAGCACGAACACCGTATTGACAATACCCTGAGGGTCTCTGTGATTGAAAACAAATTGCACTCGTGAACATAAATTCTCGCTTACATTAAAATCGAAGTTAAAAATTAAAACTGCACAGGCTCTATTGTTACCTTACATGCAATCTTACTGTTGATATTCACGTTAGTTCTTGTATACTTGATGAACAAAATGCATTCTAAATATTTAAAATGAACAATGAAAAGTTGTCTGGATTTCTACAATCACAGCTGGAAGCAATTGTTGGTTTATCAGTAACAGGTGAAACATTATTTCACTTTCCTATTTAGCCATAAGATATATATATATACATTTTACAGAAACTCATAACATACATTTCACGTTTTTTGAGTAACAGATTATTTTTATGTACAGAGCAAAACTGAAATATTATGAACTTCTGAACTTAGCATTGGAAGGTCAGATTCTTATTCATAATCATTCAGTCTCAATAAATTATGTGTAGTCCTAATCTATTTTGATGGACGAAACACAAGTTTATGGAAACATATTCCAAACTTTTCATCTGGCATTATAAATAAGGACATTTTGAACATTTGAATTGCATTCATAAAAACATTATGAAATTCTCTATTAAAATATGCATGGTTAGTCCCTTATTCATATTTCTTCAGTGTACCAATATGGCATGTAGTTTTAAATCTATTTTGATGAACAACATGAGCAATACATAAAACATTCTAAACGTTTAACTGGCATCATAGATAAAGACATTTTAAACTTTCGAATTGGCGTATATAAATATATTCGGAATTTTAATAATAAATGGATACATTCTGAACAATTGAATTTGCGTATAAAAAACATTCTGAACCTTTAAAGTAGCTTTTTAAACTAGCAAACATAAATGCCATCTAAACGCTTAGACTAACATTTATAAATATATTATGAGCTTTAAAACTAACAGACTCATATATTATGATATGTTTTAGACATCATATATAATGGCATTGTTGATTTTGAACCCTCAAATAGCAAGATTTTCAGACAAAAGATAAAATATTTTTCTGCATATTAAGTTACCATTAAAAAATAACGTTCGGTCGTCATAATATGAGAAATAGTGTCCAGTAAGTTGCACCGCAGATATAAATGTTTGTCATAATATGAGAAATAGTGTCCAGTAAGTTTCACCGCAGATATAAATGTTTGTCATAATATGAGAAATAATGTCCAGTAAATTGCACCGCAGATATAAATGTTTTGTTGATTGCTGACAGGTGCACGTACACAACTTTCTGGCTTTTCCTATTCCGTCCTTCTCCTGTGTCACGATAGTATCGAATTTAGAGCTTTAATTTAACTAGACCTAGGGTCTGTCTGTCTGTCTGACTGTATGTATGTATGTATGTATGTATGTATGTATGTATGTATGTATGTATGTATGTATGTATGTATGTATGTATGTATGTATGTATGTATGTATGTATGTATGTATGTATGTATGTATGTATGTATGTATGTATGTATGTATGTATGTATGTATGTATGTATGTATGTATGTATGTATGTATGTATGTATGTATGTATGTATGTATGTATGTATGTATGTATGTATGTATGTATGTATGTATGTATGTATGTATGTATGTATGTATGTATGTATGTATGTATGTATGTATGTATGTATGTATGTATGTATGTATGTATGTATGTATGTATGTATGTATGTATGTATGTATGTATGTATGTATGTATGTATGTATGTATGTATGTATGTATGTATGTATGTATGTATGTATGTATGTATGTATGTATGTATGTATGTATGTATGTATGTATGTATGTATGTATGTATGTATGTATGTATGTATGTATGTATGTATGTATGTATGTATGTATGTATGTATGTATGTATGTATGTATGTATGTATGTATGTATGTATGTATGTATGTATGTATGTATGTATGTATGTATGTATGTATGTATGTATGTATGTATGTATGTATGTATGTATGTATGTATGTATGTATGTATGTATGTATGTATGTATGTATGTATGTATGTATGTATGTATGTATGTATGTATGTATGTATGTATGTATGTATGTATGTATGTATGTATGTATGTATGTATGTATGTATGTATGTATGTATGTATGTATGTATGTATGTATGTATGTATGTATGTATGTATGTATGTATGTATGTATGTATGTATGTATGTATGTATGTATGTATGTATGTATGTATGTATGTATGTATGTATGTATGTATGTATGTATGTATGTATGTATGTATGTATGTATGTATGTATGTATGTATGTATGTATGTATGTATGTATGTATGTATGTATGTATGTATGTATGTATGTATGTATGTATGTATGTATGTTGTATGTATGTATGTATGTATGTATGTATGTATGTATGTATGTATGTATGTATGTATGTATGTATGTATGTATGTATGTATGTATGTATGTATGTATGTATGTATGTATGTATGTATGTATGTATGTATGTATGTATGTATGTATGTATGTATGTATGTATGTATGTATGTATGTATGTATGTATGTATGTATGTATGTATGTATGTATGTATGTATGTATGTATGTATGTATGTATGTATGTATGTATGTATGTATGTATGTATGTATGTATGTATGTATGTATGTATGTATGTATGTATGTATGTATGTATGTATGTATGTATGTATGTATGTATGTATGTATGTATGTATGTATGTATGTATGTATGTATGTATGTATGTATGTATGTATGTATGTATGTATGTATGTATGTATGTATGTATGTATGTATGTATGTATGTATGTATGTATGTATGTATGTATGTATGTATGTATGTATGTATGTATGTATGTATGTATGTATGTATGTATGTATGTATGTATGTATGTATGTATGTATGTATGTATGTATGTATGTATGTATGTATGTATGTATGTATGTATGTATGTATGTATGTATGTATGTATGTATGTATGTATGTATGTATGTATGTATGTATGTATGTATGTATGTATGTATGTATGTATGTATGTATGTATGTATGTATGTATGTATGTATGTATGTATGTATGTATGTATGTATGTATGTATGTATGTATGTACTGTAAAGTCTATGGTATTTGATGTCGTTGTGAAAGCCCAGATTATCTGAGTATTCTAAGCTGCTATCTGAGGTTTTGACAGCACCGTGGCTCAGAAAGTTGCATCTTTGATGCAATTCTGTCAGAACAAATCTTAGTTTTCCAGTTCAGCCTCTTATTTAAGAAGTTGAAATTAGAAAAACTGCGCAACGGATATAGCCAGTACTGCCCAGGTGTCCTCTGTTTTCTTGGGTGGTTAAGGAGTTTATATATATATATATATATATATATATATATATATATATATATATATATATATATATATATATATATATATATATATATATATATATATAACTTCCGGTCAAAATGGACGCTAGACAGGGGCACTGATTAGAGCCGAGGCAAATGTTTGCTACTGCCGGACTGTAGCCAGTGCATTTTTGATCCATTTTTAGACTAGATTTCTGATCTGCTGGTGACTTTTGCTACCATCCATGATGAACTGTATTTCTAATGTCGGACTGTTTGTGTTAGCACTTCGGATGACTACCGTATGCTTTAATGCGTGTGTATGCTAGATATGCTGAGACAGCAGTCTGTCAGTCTTTCCACAATGGACTGTGATAAACATGCATATTTGTTGTGTAATTGTTGGAAGTTTTCAGTCTTTGCAGACGATAGTGTAGTATTGTGCTAAATGGAGGCATGCAAGTCACACCTCTTTTCCACGGCAAAAATCCTGGGCAGTATTGTGGTACAGACATTCCACATTCTGCCAAAGGCTTCGGCAGAGGATACCAGCCGTGTCCTAGGAAGAGGAAATTCATCCTAAAAACCTTGCCTTATGGCAAGACAGACAAGGTCCTAAGTCTTGGCTGGCAGCTGGTCTGCAAGGGAAGCTTCGACACGCAGACCGATAGAGCACTGCTCTTCTGATCTGGAAGCTGCTTCAGTGTGCTTTGCTCCAAATGTACTTGTGTTAAATTTCCTTTGGGGTACACAAGGCAAGCCGAGTGAGCGATCATGATATTAATATCTATTGATGTACATTATACAATTGTCACAGTCCATCGTTATATAGCATGTTTACAGTTTATTGATATTCAACATCCTCACAGTCTTTTGATGTACAACATACTCACAGTCTATTGACAAACAACATATTCACAGTCTTTTAATATATAATGCTTCACATTTTTTTTAATGTGCAACATGTTCACAGTCTATTGTTATATAACTTGTTCCCCGCTTCTTGACGTACAGTATGTTTACAGCCTGTCGATATATTGCTTGTTCACATTCAATTCATAAATAACCTAATCACATTCCATTGAAATAACTTGTTGACATTTTATTGATAGATGACGTGTTCACAGTCTAGTCACGTACAATATGACCACAGTTTATTTATATACAACGTCTTCACAGCCTATTGACGTATGGCTTGTTCATATATATGTGTGTGTGTGTGTGTGTGTGTGTGTGTGTGTGTGTGTTGACAGCATGTTAAAATACAAAATAGGTAAATATCTACAAAAAGCTGTAAAGAAGAGGGTTTATGTAATTTCCCAGCCATTTATCAACATCACATCCGTGCCTTTCAACATTACACTGCAGTAAATATTTCCAAAACCTGAAATTGTTTTTATCTTCCAAGACATTTCTTTTGAAGGATTCCCCTTAGAAATTTCTGTTGTAGGATTTTTCTAAGGCATTTTTTGTTGTTGGGAGGATTCCCCTTAGACATTTCTTTTAAAGGATTTCCCTTAGATATTTTGTTTGTAGGATTCTCTTTATATTTCTTTTGAGGGATTCTCCTTGGTCATTTCTTTTGAAGGATTCCCCTTGGTCATTTCTTTTGAAGCATTCTCCTTAGAAATTTTTTTTGTAGGATTCCCCTTGGACATTTCTTTTTTGTAGTATTCCCCTTGGACATTTCTTTTGTAGTATTCCCATTGGACATTTCTTTTGTAGTATTCCCATTGGACATTTCTTTTGTAGGATTCCCCTTGGACATTTCTTTTTTGTAGTATTCCCCTTGGACTTTTCTTTTGTAGTATTCCCCTTGGACATTTCTTTTGTAGTATTCCCATTGGACATTTCTTTTTTGTAGTATTCCCCTTAGACATTTCTTTAGTAGGATTCCCCTTGGACATTTCTTTTGTAGGATTCCCCTTGGACATATCTTTTTTGTAGGATTCCCCTTTGACATTTCTTTTGTAGGATTCTCCTTTGACATTTCTTTTGTAGGATTCCCCTTTGACATTTCTTTTGTAGGATTCCCCTTTGACATTTCTTTTGTAGGATTCCCCTTTGACATTTCTTTTGACGGGTTCCCCTTAGACATTTCTTTTGTAGAATTCCCCTTAGATATTTCTTTTGAAAAGTCTCTAGTCTATGTTTAGTTCGAGTTGTCATTTCTCGGCAGTCATTGTTGTATAATAAATCTGTCATTGCGTATACATTATAGAAGAAGTTTATTCCTTGTTCCAGTGTCTCTGTGTTTTCTATGATGGTCAGTGTTTGCCTGCCTTCTCTGTTGCTTTCATCTTAGTCTTTGTTTTGTCTGATACATGGATTTGAAATCTAAAAAGACAGACCGGCAGGCTGCCCGACAAACAAATGGACTGATGAATAATGAGTTGAGGGATGGATGAGCTGATGGATGAGAAGATTGGGGAGAGAGGAGGGGTTGTGTATGGGCCCATATGTGGATGGATGGATGGATGTATTGATGGATGGATAGATGAGAAAATGGTTGGACATGTAGGACTGTAGCTAGGTTGAAGGTTAGGCCAATGATTAGATGGAAGACTATTCGATGAATTGGTAATTTCAGATCAAATACAAATATCACATCAGTGAAAAAAATCAACAGCAACTAACAAATGCCACAGCCGTGTATGATCACTATCTATGTGTATAACATAACTTGAAGTAAACAATACGTGCGACATCACAGGCGCTACTTCCCCAAACATATCTCCATGATATCGCATAAACATTGTGTAAATAACTGCATATGTTTGCAAGACACTGAGAGATAATGCCACAGGGTATTTATAACGCTGAATGCCACACCACACGGGTTGCTATGGAAGGCCGCGAAACCCAGGAGGAATCCCAAACCTATAAACAGGACATAAACTACACAATAATTAAGAATGGTAGCCATCAGTCTGATGACACATTTAGAATAATCTTTAGCAATAACTACTAAATCGTTCCACAACTGGCCTATAAATAGTCATAACGTTAGTAACCACTCCGATATTCGACGGTCTCGCAGTCTTTTGTCAACTCGGGTCTCTATTCCGTGATCTCTGAGCATAATGGAGAGGTGGTCGACTTGTTCGGCTTCTGTCCCGGAGTCGGATTCAACGTTGCCGATTTCTGTTGCCTGCAGCAACCACGGATCGTTGGCATACTTTGCTAGCTCCTTCACCGAACTGCGACGATGTGGTTTGATTTCCAACGTTTTTCTAAAGAATTTTAAGATCCGTGGTGTGAATCTCCTCCACTGCGATGGAACCTTTGTTGTTTTTCTTCTTTGCCACAGAATAAACTCCTTGAAATAAATGTCCCCAATGTCTGCGTTTTCCCAGGGAAAGTTCCCCGTTAGCATGCAGAATAACAGCACACCCAAAGCCCATACGTCGGCTCCTGTAGTGACCTGAATGCTCTCATTTCGAACAGCTTCGCAGACTTCTGGAGGAGTGTAAGGAATGCTGCCATTTGTTTTACGAACCATCGCCCCATCTCGACGACTCATGCCAAAGTCCATCAGTTTGACCCTAGAAAAATCTGGAGCCATAACGAGGATATTCTCTGGTTTAATATCTCTGTGAACTAGCTTCTTGCTATGCATGAACTCCAGCGCTGATGCTAATTGTCTGATGACTGTTTTTGTATCCTGTTCAGACATGCCAATTTGAGGCGGGATGGAATCAAAAAGGTCCCCCAAGGGAGCATATTCTAGCGCAAAGACATAACTGGCTCGTGTTTCAAAAGCCACATTGTAGGTGTCGACGATATTTGCATGAGGGGAAAGGTAATAACTGATGTTAAACTCCCTCTGAAAGTCTCTCAGTTTCGTAGACGATTTCGGTAGGATCTTGAGGGCTATCTTTGTTCCCGTTTCCTTGCACACGGCCTGCACAACCTTGCCGTACGTTCCTTTACCTAGATCTCCATTTATCTCGTAGTGGTCGCGCAGACTTAGCATTTGAAGATTCTCAGATGTGCTGCTTCTGGGTGACCTAGATTTTGACTTCACCGAAAGAAGTTCTTCATCAGACTCTGAGTTGAAGAGAGATGAATTTGGCCTCAGAAAGTTGGTGTTTGCATTGCTTTCTGGCGCCGGCGATGGCGTTGTTAGTAAAGCCATATTTAATAGACAACTAGAGTAACAAAAGACATCATATGCCCATGAAATGGCTATAGTTTATCCTTGTGTGTCAAGCCTCAGTACGCAGAATTATTGAAAGTCTTGTACCATATTATGAAGTCCCTGCATGAAAATACAAAGAAGCTCGTCCACAGCTTTGTTTCATTTTGTTCCATGAGAAACCTATGTCGTTATCAAAATGTTTAAATCCTTGGTTGCGTTTCAATTACAAGCATTCTATGTCTAAAATAGCAAATTCGTAGGTTCATCTCCAAAGTTTGATACGTCCATCGTGGCTCTAAAAAAATGGAGTAATCTAAACAGAAGACTTCAAGGCAGAGGTATGAAACCTCGCAGCTGAGAAGTCCGAATGATCGATGGATCAACTCTCTGTTATTCCGTTTGAGAAGTATTTTAGGAACACTAGATTGGCCGTGGCTACGACAAGAGTGGGGAAAACCTTGTCTGTGTGTTTATGCCCCCAGGAATTCTTTACTTCGTTGGTGAAGAAAAGGATTTCATTATCTCCAGGCTAACGGGCGTCTGTGTAGGGACATTCTGGACAGATGAGTCATCTGAGAAAAGAGAAAGAAAGCGTAAAAATGTTACAATATTTGCCTATAATGTTCTTAAAGGAAAAAAAAAACCGCCTACGAAAAAATGTCAGGTTTAAAAATCAATGGAACAGAAAGACGTGCACTGTTCCGCAAACGTAGGCAGAATACACATTTAGGCGTAGGAGGTGTGTCTAAATAGAATCTTGATTAAATTACTTTAGAGTTCACATTTACAAATAATTATAAAGGCAAAAAAACCACATTAAGTTGGAACTGCTAAATATATAACATGTTTACTGAATAATGTGAGAAGATAAAAGCTAAAAAGACGAAGAAGACGAGGAGGGAGAAGAAGAACGAACGAACACAAGGAACACAAACTGGGCTCGCAATCCCGTTTTACATTCGGCACATCCAAACATACATCTTTTATACTGCAGCTGTTTTGTATCGGTACAGCAGGTTATGTAATATGATAATATATACAATATGAATATCATGCAAAAAGTATTGATATAAACAAAAATTTCCCACTCCAAGCAACACGGTCCGTAGCATATGGTTTCCAGATCTATCTACTTTTATCCCACCAGGACCTCACACAAGCGATAAACACCCGATGACACAGAGTGCCACCATGCGGATGAGGATCACCGTGGAGAGGTCCCAGAAACCGCTTTCAGCCTTTAGACCATATTTATGGCCGGGCTATTTTGCGGCCGCTGGCAAGAGCCAGAGTGGGGCTTCAAATAACGAAAAATTGCATCCCACAGGGAGATTACATGATTGTAACGGATCTTTGTGGTTCCCGAAATCACGGCCGACTATTTATACACAACTGGAGCTGATCGTACACAGAATCTACCTCAAGTTCATTACACTAAATATGTGACCTTCTTCTTCTTCTTCTGCGTTCGACATCAGTCATGCTAAACATTGAGTCCCGTCTGAGTCAAAAATAGGATTGTGCGTTTAAGGTCGCCACCGGTCCCCCATAGCTTCTCTCGCAATGTGGATCCCCTGAGCCAGATCCACAGTCTTGGCTGGGAGAGGTAAGGGCAGTACTGCAGGTATGTGCTCAGGCGTCTGTCTTTCTGCTCCACAATCACAGGCAGCAGATTCTTTTATGCCTATCCTGTACAGGTGTGCTCGAAGACCACAGTGTCCAGTCCGAAGTCTAAAAATTGATGTTTGTTCTTTCCTGTTGAGTTTGTTAATGCTGTCACTCTCTAGTCTGTAATCTCTATTCTGCTTTCTCCACTCCCGCTTGAAAGACTGCTTTAGTGCTGTTTTGGTTTCCTTGTAGCTGTGTGGTGGATGAGGTTGTGGAAGATTACTCCCAGCTTTTTTTTTGTCGGCACTACTGTAATAGACAGACACTGTGTGGTGTGTACCGGCACCTGTATACTGTGTGGTGAGTACTAGCACTTGAAAAAAAAAAAACTTTGTGGTAAATTTCGACACTGTTTTATTCGTTAAAAAAAGTCCTGGTTAAGACAGATTTTCTTATATGAGTCTTAAGAATGTGATCCCTATTGAAAATTCTAGATCTGTGTTTATCATTAATATTGTAAGATTTATAACGTCTGCTGTTGCATGATTCAAACCGGCAGAGGAAATGGGTGTAAGAAAATGAAATCGCAGAGACAGAACAAGCCAGAATTCTACCACTCTTAAAGCCATTTAAACAACATAGGCAGGCTGCTTATATTTGATGTGTAAAGGTGAGATAAAGCACACGTGACGTTGCCATAGCTTTCTGTGGGCTGTTAAACGTTTCCAATTTTGTCATAGGCGTCAGAACGTGGGGGCTTCCAGTATTTTGACCCCAATTTGGACCTGGCGGAGGGGGGGGGGCATAAATGTCTTGAGCCCCCGTCCGCCCCTCCGAAACATAGGCTGAGGCTCCTCGAGCAGGGCCCCTCGTATTTTCTTTGTGGCGACCCCCTCCCAACCCTCCTGGCTCTGATGGTGTGGAAATAACAAAAGAATATTTCATATTTATTATAAGGGGCAATGTAATTCTTAGAGTTTGTTGAGCTAGTGAATAAAACAAGAGCTGATGACCGTATTAAACATGGGACAACTAGACATTTAGGCCGCATTCACATGCACAACACTCTCATGAAAGGAGAGAGAATAAAGGCAAAAGTGGAAGATCGGTGAGTATCACGTAGTCAGTGTTTTGATGCTTTGGTCGTTGGGAGGGAGGGAGGGGGGTCAAGTCTGTTCTTCCCCTCTCCACCCCCCCCCCCCCCCATAATAGGTCTCTGGAACCTACACTGGGAGACATTGATAGAAGTAAAATGAAAGTAACTTCAAAAGTTGGGTCAAGAAATTTGATTCAAGAACCGACATTACCGCACCCCAGGGCATTTCCATAAGCGCTCCATCCCGATCTATAGCAGCCAGTGCACAGTTCCAATACTAAAGGTGCCTGTAGCATTATGATTAAACGCCTGTCTTGCCTTTCGAACAGCCAAGCTCCAGTGTGGAGCCAGTACCTGATTAAATGTTTGCAGACAATTGCTTTCAATCTTGAACTATTTCGCCTACGTATAACGAAGCTTTGGCGTAGTCAATTGCAGTGATGCGAATTAAATGTTCATTTCATCTCCCAAGAGGAAGACAAACGACTTCATTTGCAAGCCAGCTTCAAACAGTTGGCCAGTTAACTCTTCTTTGTCGAAGTCTCTCATCTTTTGCCAGCATAAGTAATGACCGCCCGAAGGTCTAAGCTCCGAAACTCTATCGATTCGGATTTGTTTCTCCATTATGACTTTGGCTTTCAGGTCGACCCAGCCTACGCGTTGAAGTGTGTGTGTGTGTGTGTGAGTGTGTGTGTGTGTATGTGTGTGTGTGGGGGGGGGGGGGTGTAAAGATATTAGGTAGGCGTTTTAAAAAAATGCTTTGTAAACGTCTTTATTTCTTTAATGAAGTTTTGGAGCTGTCGTTTAATATTTGGTGTGGTCTTTTCTTTGCCCTGTGTTTATTGTCTATTCTAGGCGCGGTTCTGTGTGGCAGATTGCACAGTTAGGTCCCAATGTGGGGGGAAGGGGGAATTAAGGGGCAAAACCATCTTATCTGTTGCTCCGTAAAGTGCAATTGTGAAACGCAACAGGGTTGTCTGGTGCGAAGAAAACCAGCTAGCATCTAACAAGTCCTGTTTTTTACGGTTGATCCTCGCTGAGAGGAGCAACTATCCGAACGGCTAAGATAGCTGGGCCCTGTTGAGCCAGGTTCGAATTCTCGACAGGGCCGGATCAAGATCCTTTGATGTTCTAGGCACTACGTATTTAGTTGCCCCCTCGAGACAGCATTATGGGCTCTGGGCAAGCAGTGTGCTGGAGCCCCTAAGACAACCGAAGGGCCCAATTAAATACAAATGGTCACTTGACATCAACAGATTTGCAGGGTGCTGCTATGCTCCAGGGGTCCCGGGCAAGTGCCTAACGGACTCATGTGTAAACAGGGCACTGATGCCCTCATATATGTAATGCTAAATTAAACAATATTAAATCATAAAATAAAACTGTATCTATCGAAATTAAGCAAAACCTTCAGTGAGTTTGAAACATGTTATTTCTATTTTTACTCCCCTATTTTTTTTTTTTTTTTAATTGCGGAGAGTTTGATTACATCCTAAAAATAAATATTGTGCAACACATCTGATTCTATACTAAATAGAAATAAGACGTCCAGTTTGTCTTGTTGCCTTGTACTGAATACGATTTTTTTTTTTTTTTTTTTTAATATACTTTGCTTCAATTGAGAAAATAAAGATTTAGTAAGTTCCAAGATTAGCGAACATTTATGTGGTGTCCCCTTCCTTTGTAACGCCTCCTCCCTTTATGATGCACTAAGCACGTGCCTAGTGTGCTAATGATTAGCGCGGTCATAACCCTCGGTTAGGTTGGGGATATTTTTTTGTCGATTGCTAAAATAAATCTGAACCCCACAGTCCCTGACGACAGCACTAAACATGCGGGCCTGAATCATCAGACTTAACGATCCCACTGCCTGCACCGCAGAGGTGGTAAATAAGGCAGGAATGGCAGATCACCGCTGGAGAAAATAATCATGTTTAAATCTTAAACCCTAACAGTCTCGATTTAAAAATCATGTTTAAATCATAAACCCTAACGTTCTCGAAAAAATAATCATGTTTAAATCTTGAACCGTAACGGTCTCGAATAAAAAATCATGTTTAAATCTTGAACCCTAACGGTCTCGAATAGCATGTTTTGCACAAGATTGTACACGTGAGAAAACCATACCAAAGTAATTCGCCACTGATGTGCCCTATCCCATGACTGTTTGCACTGTGAAAAATTTCGGAAGTAATTATCTCAGTGCCTTCACTAACTATTTAATTTCTCTTTCAGAGGATACAGAATTTGGTTCACGAGTGCAATTTTTTACGGTGATTCCCTCCCCCCCCCCCCCCCTCCCAACCGTTTTTTTCCGTATGTTGTCGCTTAGGTTATTTATACGATGGTCTCCCCATTTTCACATCACCGGTTCTAGATTAAATCCATTGATAAATTGGTTGGACTAGTCTACCGTGGTTGTGACGAGCTGGTCTGGACAGCTGTTTTCTGCCCTTTTAAAGATTGCTTTGTTTAAATAATATTATTACCAAAGTTCTAAACATTTTCCTATTGCTTTTAATTAGCATAATAACACTGGATTAATTAAGAAATTTCTTACCCCTTTCTTAATGCTTCATTGGAGCAAAATTATAATTAAATAGTTAAAAGTTAAAAAGGCGATTGGGTAGTGAAAGGGGTAACGAAGAGTAACTTCCCCCTTGGTAGGACTCTCCACTTCCATTTTCATTCCAGGCACCGTTGGGGGAGTCAAGATTTTGTTCTCCCCAATTGACACAGTTCAGTTAGTTCTGTTGTCTTGTTGCCTGTGTTTGAAGGGGTGAGTTTATAATAATTAGTGTAATTTGAGCTATTGATATTATTCCTCTGAATTAATTTTATCTGCTGAATTATGAAATTTGATGCCCCACATGGCTTAAAAACTATGATAAATTTCTTTATCCTCACTAACCACGTTTATGATCTAGTATGTACATGTATGCAAACATATGATCTATTTGATGATTTAATTAATGTTTATTTGCTACTAGAAACGTGCATTGGTATTTTCAATTATTATACTTATAATAATTAAGTGATAATTATGTCTTCATGTGAAATCTCGGCCAGTTCCGGTTTCCAGCATGGTGGGACAATTAAAAAGGAATGAAGTGTATATTCATTATACCTAATCCCTTTTAAGTTAAATTTTTACCTCATGGTGATATTAGCTTGATAAATTACTGTCTTGCTTTAATTTAGATTTAGTCCAGATAATTCTGAGACTAGTTTAAGAGCTTGGAAAGTGAATAACACAGTGAGGCTGAATTTAATATTCACACTGTCAGAAAAGAAGAAGAAAGATGTATGGCCCATGCTTGTAATTATTATTGTTGTAGATATATTTCCCTATTACTAGGAATACATTTCAGTTCTACAGCAGGTGGCCTTACAAATGTAATAATTATATTTCACCCCTCACCACTTCTAAACTCTGCTGAATAAGATTAGCAAATGTGTGGATTTAGATTTAAACTGGAGTGAGTGTTGTATATTTTATGTTAATACTGTGACAGATGGAAAGCCCATTGTCATCTATGATTGTATTTTGACATCTATCCCATCACCCAGTATATTGATGGAGATATGTCAATCCTATTTATTTTCAAACAGTGCAAAGCACCTGTTATGAGTTTCTGGCCTTAGTAAACTCACTCCCTGCTTCTCATTCATTGTGATGTGAACCCATGTGGTTAAAATGAGAATATTGTGAAATATGACTGTGTATGTCTGTGTGTGTAAGCATGTTAACCCTTTAAAGGAGTACTAGTGTGCAGACATCAGAACAATTTACACTGAGGAATGTCCTTTCTTTTTGTGTGCTGTAAACTCTTGTTCTTGAGAGTATTCATGAAACTAGTTTCCTAAATATTTCCCCATCAGGATTATGGACCATGTTCTGTATACATTCCCATTCTATGCCAGTAGAATGTGAACACCTGTTACTATCCTACTCCAATTTATATGTGTGTAGTGTAACAGTATTTAAAGACTGGAGGTATTGTTGTCTCCAGTTAGAACCTTCCTGATTGTTTGTATAAGGACTGTTCTATTGTTCTAGTTCCAGATTGTATTCCAGATGGTACTTACAGGTGGGAGTTACAAAAGTAAATCCAAGCTTAGCTGCAGATGCCCGATTGTCTGTACTGGACTGGAAGATTCGGCCTGCCTGATGTGTCACCGAGGCTTAGCCATAAGCTGACCTAAGCTACAGCTAAGATTTAACTAACCTACCTTGTATAACAGGATTTTATATCCACAGCCATTTTGTTTATTATTTTGAAATCCAATTCTGAATAAATGTTACTTTTAATGTTCCTACAGTTTTATGAAGTTTCATTTTACCTGTAAACATTGTCAGTGAACTTAAGAACATTTATATATACAATCTTAATAACAGTAGGGAATAAGATGTGGGCAAACCCCAAATCCTCTAATTTAACCAGCAAGGCTGGGGGTAATATAAACCTTTATTAAGATTTAATGTTTGTAGTTCCCTCTGTGAATTGCACATAGTGCATTCGGTAGTAAAAAGCGAATTTACCCGCCACAAAGTGGGGATCTCGTCTCGGAATTTACTCACTCACAAAGTGGGGATCTCGTCTCGGAATTTACTCACTAACAAAGTGGGATTCTCGTCTCGGAACTAGTCACCTCACACACAAAGTGAGGCGTTCTCCGGGTTTATAACCTAACACCACAAAGTGAATAATAGGACTGAAATCTACATTATATATGTTTTCTTGTCTTGATATTGTTCCTGGTTTACTCCTAGACAACGGCATTTTTTTTTAAATTTTGTGTTCAAGTGTTTAGCCATCTTTGATTTATTTTATGGCATATGCTTAACACTGGGAGCTCAAAGTCATTAGTTACTAGTTTGCCTGTTAAAGTTAGCAAAAATTAACTTTGGTAATTATGTAACTGAAATTTACAAACAGTTTAAATGTTCACTGACTTTAGGAAATCAAAATATATAATTGGCTAGGACAATTTTAAATCCCAAAAATAATGGTTGCCCATAAGGTTAAGGATTTGTTAAAATGGATTGACAATTGCATTGCTATTTTTTTTTCATTCTGATTGATTGATTGATTCTGTGATTGATTATTTGATTGATGCATATGTAATTTGCTTACTAACCCTCTGTTGACCTAATTTTCTGAGTCTTGTCTTGTACTCTATAATTTCAACAGCAATCATAGGTGATAATTTGCAAACTCCTTGTAAGGGTCACTACAGCTTAACCCAGATGGCAGCATATCATTCTCTATTGGGCAAGACCATCTCAGACTTTGCTGCTCATGAGGCAGGTTTGAGTGGGGCTGAGCTAGATATATATGTCTCTGATTTGTTGAATGCCAAATCTCAACTAGAAGCTAATGTAGGTGTCCAAGGGAGGGAAGTAGATTCTATAGATTGGTTTTTTAGAAGTATAGAAATGGGTCAGGCTTGCAAATTCACAGGTATTAAACTGCTAGAGTGTGTTGCAAAGAAGGTCAAGGAAGATTGGGAGTGGCAACTGGAATGTGAACAAATGGAACAGCATGCACAAGCTAAAGGTTTCAAAGAAGCTGTTAAACATGCTCAGTGGAACCAGAAAGCTTTTGCTGGTGAGCCTTCCCGAGAATTATGGATGTTCACAACCAAAAAGCCAGACACTTCCATGTCAGCCAAAAATGCATTTCCAAATACTAGTATCAGTCACTTAGGATCAGTAATTGAAGAAAGATCCCTTACCCCACCAGAATCTGGAAATGAAAACCCTGGTAGAGAATGTGAGATCCTTGGCAGCTGTCAAGAGATCAAAACTAGTGAGCCTGCAACTGCAGTGACCACTAGTGGGCTAGCTACCACAAAACTTGAGTTAACTCAGGGTGGTGATTTCTGTCAAGATGGTCATTCCTTGGCAGAAATAAACAGCATTATTCCCAAAACCAACCCCATTTTAGATAATATTATTTTATCTAGAGGCTTGCACAGCAAGGAAACTTTGAAAAAGGTAGGTGGCGAGACAGAAGACTTCAGCTCCACGCTGCAGATAGTATCTTGTAAAGCGGAGTCTGTTTATGTTCATGCTCCCACTACTTATTCTCACACGCAGTCAGTAGAAAGTCATGTGCTAGATAAAGACATAGATTTTCCCAGTAAGTCGAGTGATATCCTGAAGTTTACTGAGAGAAGCAAAAATGCATCTCAGTCCTGCTTACAAGTTAGGGTAACAGAGTCTCAGGCCTTAGATAAGTCCTTGAGGTCTCAAGGTATGTTGTTGTGCCCCCTCAGAATCAAGGGCCAGCACAACTTTGACTACCAAGAAAATGAGTCTCATGCTTCTGATAAGCCATTGAGGTCTCATGGTATGTTGTTGTGTCCCCTCAGAACCAAGGGCAAGCACAACTTTGACAACCCGACGACTGCAAATAAGCAGGTCATGAGAGACCAAAAGTCTCGCATCTTGGTCCAATCCAAGATGAGCCAACCAAAGCATTTGTGGACACCTCTTCTGAAAAGAGTTGTGTGTTTTACCAAGACTAGACCGATAGCTAGGCAGACTGCTAAAAAGCTAACTAGGTCTACTGAGAACCCCTTAAAGAGTAAACTCCTTAAGCTCAGGTCTTTTGCCAGTTTAGTTAGGACCATTAATGATCCCAATCCTAAACCTGGTAAGGCTTATACCAAATCCTCTGCAACCAGGCCAGAAACTTCAGTCTGTGCCAGTGCAGCCAAGAGGAGGAAGAACCCTTCCTTTACTTCATCTTCCGATGAAACCCACAAGACCCAGTCTACGGTTGAGACTGTAGGGTCTATACACTGTCATAAGCAGTGCTCGCCTTTTCTCCCATGTAAATCTTCCCAGATGGTTTCATGGAGAAGGCGCACTCAGACAGGTATCTTGAACATTGAACTGACCTTTTCCTCATGCCACCTTTTCTTTAAGATTTTTTCTCTTCAGAGAAGCGGACAGTCCACTTTGCCTTTCTCTGGGAAAAGACTTTGGTATGGTAGTCACAGTCGGTCATATCCGCTGGGACGGGGCTACAAATCCCAGTCAGTTGTTAAGGAGAAATTTTTTGTTCCTATTAAGATCCCATAGCAGATTAATTAGGGTATAATTTAGCAGGTGGATTGTAAGTAGCAGAAACAGTATCCAGGCCAGTTTAAGTTTGATATGTAAATATCAAACTTATCTTCGTTGGGCATATGTGACGAGCTGGTCTGGACAGCTGTTTTTCTGCCCTTTTAAAGATTGCTTTGTTTAAATAATATTATTACCAAAGTACTAAACATTTTCCTATTGCTTTTAATTAGCATAATAACACTGGATTAATTAAGAAATTTCTTACCCCTTTCTTAATGCTTCATTGGAGCAAAATTATAATTAAATAGTTAAAAGTTAAAAAGGCGATTGGGTAGTGAAAGGGGTAACGAAGAGTAACTCCCCCCTTGGTAGGACTCTCCACTTCCATTTTCATTCCAGGCACCGTTGGGGGAGTCAAGATTTTGTTCTCCCCAATTGACACAGTTCAGTTAGTTCTGATGTCTTGTTGCCTGTGTTTGAATTCCCTACCAGGGGTGAGTTTATAATAATTAGTGTAATTTGAGCTATTGATATTATTCCTCTGAATTAATTTTATCTGCTGAATTATGAAATTTGATGCCCCACATGGCTTAAAAACTATGATAAATTTCTTTATCCTCACTAACCACGTTTATGATCTAGTATGTACATGTATGCAAACATATGATCTATTTGATGATTTAATTAATGTTTATTTGCTACTAGAAACGTGCATTGGTATTTTCAATTATTATACTTATATTAATTAAATGATAATTATGTCCTCATGTGAAATCTCGACCAGTTCCGGTTTCCAGCATGGTGGGACAATTAAAAAGGAATGAAGTGTATATTCATTATACCTAATCCTTACTAAGTAATTTTACCTCATGGTGAAATTAGCTTGATAAATTACTGTCTTGCTTTAATTTAGATTTAGTCCAGATAATTCTGAGACTAGCTTAAGAGCTTGGAAAGTGAATACCACAGTGAGGCTGAATTTAATATTCACACTGTCAGAGAAGAAGAAAGATGTATGGCCCATGCTTGTAATTATTATTGTTGTATATATATTTCCCCATTACTAGGAATATTTCAGTACTGCAGCAGGTGGCCTTACAATTGTAATAATTATATTTCAACCTTTACAACTTCTAAACTCTACTGAATAAGATTTAGCACATGTGTGGATTTAGATCCAAACTGGAGTGAGTGTTGTATATTTTATGTTAATACTGTGACAGATGGAAAGCCCATTGTCATCTATGATTGTATTTGGACATCTATCCCAGCACCCAGTATATTGATGGAGATATGTCAATCCCATTTATTTTCAAACAGTGCAAAGCACCTGTTATGAGTTCCTGGTCTTGGTAAACTCACTCACTGCTTCTCATTCATTGTGATGTGAACACATGTGGTTAAAATGAGAATATTGTGAAATATGACTGTATGTCTGTGTGTGTAAGCATGTTAACCCTTCAAAGGAGTACTAGTGTACAGACATCAGAACAATTTACACTGAGGAATGTCCTTTCTTTTTGTGTGATGTAAACTCTTGTTCTTGAGAGTATTCATGAAACTGGTTTCCTAAATATTTCCCCATCAGGATTATGGACCATGTTCTGTACACATTCCCATTCTATACTAGTAGAATGTGAACACCTGTTACTATCCTACTCCATATATATGTGTGTAGTGTAACAGTTTGAAGACTGGGGGTATTGTTGTCTCCAGTTAAAACCTTCCTGACTGTTTGTATAAGGACTGTTCTATTGTTCTAGTTCCAGATTGTAGTTCCAGGTGGGAGCTACCAAAGTAAATCCAAGCTTAGCTGCAGATGCCCGATTGTCTGGACTGGACTGGAAGATTCGGCCTGCCTGATGTGTCACCGAGGCTTAGCCAGAAGCTGACCTAAGCTACAGCTAAGATTTAACTAACCTACCTTGTTTAACAGGATTTTATATCCACAGCCATTTAATTATCATTTGAATTTATATTGAATTGAAAATTCTAATAAATGTTAGTTTTAATGTTCCTACAGTTTTATGGAGTTTCCTTTTAACTGTAAACATTGTCAGTGAACTTAAGAACATTTAAATACACAATCTTAATTACAGTAGGGAATAAGATGTGGGCAAACCCCAAATCCTCTAATTTAACCAGCAAGGCTGGGGGTAATATAAACCTTTATTAAGATTTAATGTTTGTAGTTCCCTCTGTGAATTGCACTTCAGTCAGAAGGCGGGCATCTAGTGGCTTCTCTCCCACGGCTCTCTCACAGAATATACACTTGTGAGTAATCCTCCCCTGCAAGTAGCGACCTTCTCTCAGTAGCTTCCATCAAAAACCGTATCTACCTGTCCCAGAATCTACCCTGCTGGGTTATCCTCCCTCACAAACAAGTTCCCTCTCAATAACAAGAACTCGGCCGCTATTTTTGCCTGTGACATTCAGCCCATGAAGGTAAAGTTGTAACCTTGTCCTGTTTATGTGAGTACGTATCTACACAAACAGTTCATTATATCCGTGGTGAAGTGGTTAGGTCGCTGAACTTGCGCTCTGAAGGTATGGGTTCGAGTTCGCCATGTCTTCAAAAATAAAGGTATTGAGCTATGAATTTCGAACACAAAAATCGACATCACAGCACTCAGGACATTCCCTTAAGCGCCCCGTCCCGATCTTCAACAGCAAGCGCAGAGTTCCAACTCCTTTGGTACCAATAACATTCTGATTATATGTCCATCTCGCCTTCCCCTTGAGTGTTGAACGTCCGTCAGATCGCCTGTTCACTCATCGTATAACCATTTTCCTCAGACCGTGATGATCTGTTCGTGCTTATGTACTGTAGGCTAGCTCCTAGAGGACTCTTTCACTTCTAGCTTGTTATGCGTCAGTTCACTACAGCATGGTGCAACACCAGCCAGTCTATCTTCCTTTCGTTTCTCAACTCACCGCATCACCTGGAGAAAACAACCAAAGGATGCTAACTACCCGCGAAGTCTGAAACAAATGAAAGTCATCATTATGTGCCCTGCCAACTGGAATAGGCAGATCACTGTCATTGGTTGCCAGAAACAGCTCTGTTGATGATATCCCACAATGACATCGTTTCGGCCCATCCAGCATCGTCTCTCTTGGTCTGCCTCTACCCCTTTTTCCACTGATCTTTCCAGTTTTCCCAATGTACTCCAATGTCTCTCTTCTCATTATGGTGGCCAAAGAACAGTGTTTGTTTCTGTCTTATTGTTGTATATAGAGATCTACTTTCCTTAGCCTCTTTCAAGTAATCGTTGTTAGTTACTCTGGCCGTCTAAGGTATTTGTAACATTCGTCTCAGAAACCACTTCTCTGTTGCTTCAAAATTCTTCCTAATTTGTTCTTTGACATTCCAAGATTCACTACTATTCAGCAGAACAGGTTCTATGTAACATTTTAGCACCCTCTTTCTGATATTAAATGAGAGCGATTTATTGCATAAGATATTTTTCATTTTCTGAAACCTAATCTGCTGAAGCTGAAACTACAAATGTGTTAATCGAGAACTAAAAGCACACCACTAAGAGCATTCTCTCTCACATGTGCTCTGTCCCTTTTCCCTCGGTAGCCAACAAAAAGTTTTTGTTAAAAATTCTGTCAGTTGAAACCTGATTAAAAGTCCGCCTCTCTTTTCTTCAGCGGCTTGAAAACTGTCCAGACTCAGTGATGCTGCAAGCTGAATCAGTCTCTCGAGGCATTGATACACCGTTGTACTGTCAACTGGATCTGAGAGAGCCGTCACCAGGTTTTTTTTTTAAACATCAAGTAGCTCACTGAATAAAGGTGCGGCAGCAGATAAGCTTCATTTTGTGGAATGCTTCATTTAAGTAAGCAAGGGCCCTTTTTTTTTTAAAGTGGATTGACTTAATTGCACCGTATTTATCCAATATTTATCGATTTCCCCAGAAGTGTACCTTTATTATTATGGCCTGGAGAGAATGAGACACCTGGGTGTAACCAGAGGGTCTGGCTGGCTCTCTACACTCAGAGGAAAGGCAAGACGGACATATAACCAAATTATGACCGGTACCATCAGAACTGGAACTCTGTGCTGGCTGCCGAAGATGAGGGCGGAGCACGCATGGGAATGCCCCGAGTGTTGTGATGTCAGTTCCTGATTCAAACTCAACTCAACTCAGCGTAGCTTCGGGAACGATCCCCTGGGATCTCCGTAAAAATACTTTACGTGATATATTTTTATAGACCAATCGGAACTCGACGGGTGATGTAATAGATAACACTCGGCTGTCTTTACTTCCCACAAAATTTACTGGTAGCCATTGCTGCCAATTGTTATTCATCATTCCATTTATTCTAATTTTATGTATTCATTCAGACATCTTTTGTTATTTAAAAAATTAAATCCTCCTTCTACTGTTGTGTAGCTTATTCAATCTCACAGCTACCATAAGCGCTGGAACCTAGTGGCTCATGCACCTTGCTTAAACCCCTCACCCCTTCAAAATTATGAGGGGGCTGAGGCCCCTCGCCACTTATGTTTTCTTTGTGGCGGCGCACTACAGATGTTATCTGATTTATTTAATCTTTCATCTACTGCTCTGTAAGTTATTCGATTAACATTTTGATTCTCATAAATCTTTTTGTGACTCCAGTAACTATTTTTCAGCCACGAGTGTTGCATGTTGTTTGTGTTTTTCAGAAAGAGTTTAGTGTTAAAATGATTGACACCGCAGCTTAAACAATGCAACAATTGGTCTGACATGATCACAAGGCTACATTAGATAAGACTGCATGGCAACATGTAGCTCTGGGGCGCCAATCTGTTCTGTTTGAAAGAAACCGCTATTTAAAAAATATACGGGCGAGAAAAGGTGTGGGTACACTGTGTGTGGAAGGTTGGTGATCACCTCATCTTGTCGGTGAAGGTCGTGCGTGTGTGAATAATCTTATTAACCAGGTAGTTAATGTACCTGTTGTTTCTTGGGAAAAGAGGGCGGGGGAGGGGGTGAATAAGTGAGTGAGTGAGTGGATGAGTGAGTGGATGAGTGAGTGAGAGCGTGAAACGATGAGAGCTTGAATACACATGAAAGAAATCGAGAACGAAGGATAATAAGTGAGAGAGTGTGTGTGTAAGAAAAAGAACTAACGAGGGAGCAAGTGTGAGAGAGAGAAAAGGAGCAGGTCAGAGAGAAAGAACGTGAGTGAGGAAGAAAGAGGAAGCAAGAAAGGGAGAGGGGGAGAAATTAGAAAGTAAAAGAGACATCGTTTGTGAGAACACAAGATAGAGAGAGGGAGAGAGAGGGAGAGAGAGAGAGAGAGAGAGAGAGAGAGAGAGAGAGAGAGAGAGAGAGCGAGAGATGGACATTCTAGTAAATCTCAGAATATGATGATGGTGATGATGTTGAAAACGACGACGACGAGGAACCATTATAATATATAACCGTCACGGAGAGTGAATGATAGAACAGAAGAAACATAAGTGTGAGTGAAAGAGCCAGAAGTGACCATATGTTTCTTTTTCATCGGACAGTCCGTTTATTGGGTGTGACCTAGCAGTTCCATTTATTGTGTCCCAGCCGTTGTGTTTATTAGGTGTGTCCCAGCCGTCCTGTTTATTAGGTGTGTCCCAGCCGTTGTGTTTATTAGGTGTGTCCCAGCCGTTGTGTTTATTAGGTGTGTCCCAGCCGTCGTGTTTATTAGGTGTGTCCCAGCCGTCCTGTTTATTAAATGTGTCCCAGCCGTTGTGTTTATTAGGTGTGTCCCAGCCGTCCTGTTTATTAGGTGTGTCCCAGCCGTTGTGTTTATTAGGTGTGTCCCAGCCGTTGTGTTTATTAGGTGTGTCCCAGCCGTTGTGTTTATTAGGTGTGTCCCAGCCGTCCTGTTTATTAGGGGTGTCCTAGCCGTCCCGTTTATTAAGTGTTTTCCAGCTGTCCCGTCAGTACTCAAAAACTACACACACAACATGTGTCAGCTGTCCCAGTTCATGAAAATCTAGAAATAAGTTCTTTATGTATGTATGTGTGTGAATATATATATATATATATATATATATATATATATATATAGAGAGAGAGAGAGAGAGAGAGAGAGAGCGAGAGAGAGAGAGAGAGAGGGATAGAGAGATTGCGATAGCGAGAGAGAGAGAAAGCGCGATAGAGAGAGCACTAAAATAATTAAAAATTGACACACGTGAATTAGCTATTAACCAGGGAAACACATAGGCGTCTGACTTTAAAATAATTACATTAAACACACACGGCTCATTCCATTCCACAATTTCATTATCTAAATGGAAACATAGCTTTACCCAGAAAGCCCGTCGACCTATTTCGTCAATACTTTCATCTGTATCAGTCATAAACCGGTTCCGGTCTTGGGCTTAGAGTCTCTTACATCACATAATTAGAATGTAGCTGTTGCAATAAGTGTGTGGGTTCCGGGACCCTGTTATAGGGAAAACAAGAATAGACCCACTGCCTACCCAAAAGCATGTCGTAAGAGTCGACTAATTGGGAGCTTCCTTCGAAGTCGGAGTATATCTGTCTGAGAGGCAAGGAACCAGCAGTCTGCATACAAATGAGTCAGATGTGTACAACGGATGCACACGCAACACGCAGGTTCTGGAACAGGACTGCAGTCCAAAAGTGGACGAACAACCAGAACTTTCCGCCAGAGTTTACAGCTGGTGAACGCAAAGAAGAAGAAAGAAGACTACTGGTACAGCGTACATTAAGATAACCTGTGTGGTTAAGTGGTTAATCTGTTTGCCTTCCTGGTTTAAAGTTGTGTGTTCGATTTCCATCTCTGTGTTTCAGTTCGTTAGTCTCCGTATTCATTCTTGGGACCCAATTTGGCAGAAAAATAAAAAGAATACTCTAAATTTCATATGAATTTAACTTGGTTCTATATGCTTTGTCACTCAACACAATATACAGTTTGGTCTGAATGTAGCAAATAACGTTATACTGTACACTTGGTGAGTACTTTTGATATAGTGGGGGTGCTGTACACTTGGTTAGTACTTTTAAAATAATGGGTGTGCTGTACATTTGGTGAGTACTTTTGATATAATGGGGTTGCTGTATGTTCACTGGGTGAGTACTTTTGATATAATGGGGTTGCTGTATGTTCACTGGGTGAGTACTTTTGATATAATGGGGTTGCTGTATGTTCACTGGGTGAGTACTTTTGATATAATGGGGTTGCTGTATGTTCACTGGGTGAGTACTTTTGATATAATGGGGTTGCTGTATGTTTACTGGGTGAGTACTTTTGATATAATGGGGTTGCTGTATGTTCACTGGGTGAGTACTTTTGATATAGTAGGGGTGCTGTACACTTGGTGAGTACTTTTGATATAATGGGGGAACTGTACACTTGGTGAGTACTTTTAAATATAATGGGAAGCTGTTCACTTGGTGAGGACTTTTGATATAATGGGGGAACTGTACACTTGGTGAGTACTTTTTAATATAATGGGAAGCTGTTTACCTGAGTACTTCTGAAGTAGTTTGGGTGCTGTATACTTAGTGAGTACTTTTGATATACTAGGCGTAATCATACACAGTGCAATACCAATATTCGTTAATAATGCGTACCTAGAGCGAGGACAAATGTTGAAAAGGACAATATCAAAGGAGTTGTTCCCATAGGAATTTTCTAATAATGGATTAAGGTCAAATCCGTTCCCAGCTCCAGAATTTGCCTTCCTGTCCTTTATAAAAAAAGTTTAACTTCAAAATCTATCTCGGAAATGATTGCAAATATATTGTAGTTACATGTTAACTGCTAAACTTATTGTTCTTTCATTAGATCAGAGATTTACTTGTCCTGATGATGTACATTTACTGTAGGTCTATATCATCATCATCATCAGGTGCCTTGTCGACTGGCGTGGGCGATCATGCCTCTCCACAATCCGCGATCTCCTGCAGCAACTATCAGTTTGTTTGCTGACACACCTCTATGCAACAAGACTGTCACGAATCTTCTCTTGTTATCTTCCTCTATCCCACCTTTCATAGATCTTTCCTGTGGTTGCAACATGTTCCATTTTTCCTCTTCTCATAACATGGCCGAAAAAATGATGACTGTCTTCTTTTGATGTTTGTGATAAATTGTCTTTGGGCTTCCGCCTCTTTTAAAACATCCTGGTTACATATATATATATATATATACACACATACTTTCACGCACACACGCGCGCGCAAACACGCACACACGGTTTAGGCTTCTGCAGACCTCCATTACTCTTTCCTGGATTATTAGAAAGAGAAATGTGAAACCACGAGCATTATTTAAAGATGGTGGTAGTTTGCCAACAAGTAGCCACCACGGTTCGCATGTACCACGTGTGGATTTTGGCTCTTTCATGGTACCACTAACGATTCCGGGCCCAAGCACACCGTGATTGGCCGTTTATTCAAGCGTATTACCTATTGAGACCCGCTAGTCTAAGCTAAAGGGGTGTCAGGTTGTATTGTGTCGACGCTCTCACCGGCGATCACGCGTGCTCTGCATTACAGGATGTGACCGGTTTAATATCTAGAACTGACCCTAACCTCAATCCCACCCACAGGCTCAGCCTACGTCCCACTAGAGACTGCACCCTACGTGCCGTGGTTAACGCTTCTCTCTGTCATCGCTGACAAGTGAAGTAAATTCATTTCATCTTGAATTCAGAGAACACCAGAATATACGCATATCTCGAGTAAAACAAAACGTGTGCCTGTCTGTCCGCCAACATATACATAGCAGAACACAACCTGACTCCTCTGTAACTTAGACTAACGCGTCTCAAAGGTTAAGAAGCAGGAATGAACTTTCAATCATGGTCTTTCTGGGCCCGATATCGTTACTTGAACCCTTTTAGTATCAAGCGGTTCAAAATGCGTTATCTGGCTCCTCTTTTAATGAAACGCATTTCCTATCTCCTTATTCATTATTCCTCATCTTTCTTACATTAACCTATTTTATCCCAAAGCTGATGTAACTTATCTTGTCTTACTGTGCTAATATTTGAACATGTCCTGTGTCTGACTAAAGGTAAGGAAAAGTAAAAAAAAAATCGACTTTATTACACCTGGTGTGATCCCAATGGCTCAGTCACTCTCCACAGAACAGCTAGCTGTTACCATGATTCTCAAGGATCTCTGTTAAAATTGCACTCGTGAACTGGACGGCGCCGCCGTGTTACGAACTCACGACCTTCAGGGGTGAGGCAAACGGATTGACCACTTCGACAGCCCTCCCCCCCCCTCCACCCCCATTCCCCCAACCCCTACCCTGTGTCTGACTTTAAGTTACAATATTGGAATATAACAAACAAAAGGACTGGCTGTCCGGAACACACACACACACACACACACAAATTTTACAACACCCATACGAGCCAGATTATGCCGGCAGTGCGATATGGTAAAATCCCTCCTTCTATCCACTCTTGAATTCCTGGCCCAATTTTCCTGGTTTCAAGAAGCAGGGAACTGTGCCTGAAGCTATTCATATTCGTGCATTTAGAACCTTCTGTGACCAAGGCCTCACGTGATCGATGAAAGAAATATTGGCTCAATGAAGCGGGGCTATTTCTGATGCCCCAGAGAAAAGTGCGGGAAATGATTGGATCAGTGGTGAACCTTTTGCCGTCGCACTCTGTCATCTCGGGAACAATACGGCAGGGATTGTACTCTTCCAACCCAAACTGTGTGGCCGATTTTGTGTTAGACATCCATGATAAGCTAAAAGCCGCATTAGCGCAGTAGCTAGCACCTTGCCCGCCTGGCGAAAGGCCTGTGGTTCGATTCTGCATCGAGGCAAAGATAATAATTTGCTTAGAATATCAGGTTTGGTTCAAATAACGGGTACTAGGAAATGTCCCGGGAAGTAAAGGAGGTCTCTATGATGTTGTCCCTGTCAGCTATAAAATGAAAACAAAATGTATCACTATGGGTCTAGCGGCATGTGCCTCAAGCGCCTAAAAATAGAAAGGGATTCTTTACTTTATATCAATCATCAATCAGATGCCGTCTCCACATTGAAGGTTGGCTGCAGTGAATCACTAACACGCCCTGTATCTTGTCCTGGTTGTACACTCTCTCAGACTGCTGCTCGTCCATCTCTTGATGTTTTCCTCCCACTTGTATCGTTGCCCACCCATCAGCTCAAAAGACCCTATTCTCTTTCTTAGGGACTGAGAGATAGTCCACAACTTACATCTGTATGTAGCCACAGGGAAGATGCTCTCAAAATTCAAATGTATCTCTCTAGCTGACAGTAATTTCTTATTGAAGACAGTGTTAGCCAATCCTTTTTTTCTTTTTGATTTCTGTTCAACTTCTGTCATCATCTATTACTACGTTTCCTAGATAGGAGAAGCTTGTTACTTGTTCTAATATCTCTCCGCTTACTGTGAAGTTCACCGTTGGTCGCTCTTTTCCATTGTTAATTTATAACAAATAAAGGGATTGTTTATTGAAGATGAGAGGATCGACTTCATTTATGCGAGTTTCATATGGCTCGATGTGCTCGGTACAACGGGTTTTTTTTTTTTTAAATACAAATGCAGATATCATCACAAAGTACGAAGTTCTTTAGTTCAAACAACACCCTCAAGCAACTTTCTTAAACATCTATACTTTTGACTCCAAACGTGCAGTAAGAAATTGAATCCACGGTCTTCAGGAAACGAAGCGAACCGTTTAACCAAAATGGTCTTCAATATAGGTCAAGTAACAGTTTCGGAAGGCTGGAAGGCGTGGTAATACATGTTTGTAGTTTTTCAAAGTGAAGTGAAAAGTGGAACTGCGATTTCTTTTACATGTGTAGTCACTTTGTTTTCTATTTACAATTGTTAAAATAGGCTGTTATATAGTGTTAAGTATTATTACCTCTGCCTGGAAAGTGTTTAATGCCTCGAATTATCGAATTATGATACTTTCAGTGGATTTTGAGTAGGTTTAAATGTTTTTGAAGACTGTCTTGCGTTAACAATCTGGCCACGAGACACCGCAGATAACATAACATATTTGAGCGCAGTGAACCAATGCAATGATCTCAAATTGACTCCTAATTTCCCATCAAACCAATTACACTAAAACTGACTGCTTTGTCCGGATAATAAGACGCATTAAACTGATACGCTGGGCTGAGTCGAGGCTTGCCAGTCGGCAGAAAGCTGACGTAAAGCAGCCACACGCTAGCATGAGCTGGTGGTAGCTAGCTACATGGTGATTGCTTTCCCTCTAGATTATATAGGAAATGAGTGTTTATTTCTCTGAGCTGCAAGATTAGGGTCTTTTGACACAATCAAATCAGACCCGCCTCAAAGGCTTTATTACAAACTATACAGTCTCAAAATAGGTGCGGCTAAATTCCAGTAAGTCGAGCCAGATTATCACTAGTTTATCAACCTATGTTGGGAGTCTGTTGCGTGGGCATTGCAAAAGCGATTCCTAAAGTCGCTGGGCCGAGTTCGATTCCAGGTGCAGGCAATTTAGTAGTATTAGGCTTTCGTTGGTTTTGACTGTGGTTTCAAGAGCCGAACGGTCAGTAGCCAGTGGCAAACTTCTGAACGGATTTTTCGCCTAGGAAAACCAAAACAGCCAAAAATGTATAGGGTTGGTTCCGCACTGTGATATAAAAGACACTCGACTAATTGTATCATCGTATGCAGCGCACTCACATATCCCCGCCATGTTGTTTAACCTGTTTTAAAATCTGTTGTGTCTGCTTTTGTTCATTTCTTCTTCTTCTTCACGTTTACCGACTGTAAACTCCGGCTGAAAGTTATGGAGCCTCGTCTACCTCTAGACTTTAGTCTTGTTTTCAGAACCTGAGTACTGTGTGCAGATCTGTTTTACAAATTTTTTTGCAGACTGTTGATGCCTTGCCTCTCAGGCAGATGCATTCAACTCTTACGACACGCTTGTTGGAAAGGCCGTGGTTCTATTTACTCTTGTCTTCTACACAGTTGAAAAAGAGGTTGTGGTTTACGGCTAGGCTTCTATAGCTACGCATTTAGGCCCAAGACATCCGATTTCAACAAATCCAGAATTAGTCGCCTTGTAGGTTATAACTAACCGGAATATAACCAAACGAAGAAAATCAAATACATTACCTAATCCTGAGGAAAGCCCTCTCAGTTGTGAAGAGTTAAAAAGATGCTGATGGACTGCATGGCGGTGGGCATCTATGTGGTCTTTCCTTGTTCGGTTCTCGGTGGTGAAATGTTTAAACATCGCCTTCTGAAATTTCTGGGTTTAATTTCTGACTCCGACCTTCTTTTGGCAAGTGCAGGTATTGGGAATTGCGTAGGTCTTCGCTGGAGCTACAGTTCTTGCTTTGTGCGGCGGTCTGAGCTGACGACCAACCATTCTGTGGAGAGAGATACATGAGTTCAGACGATTCAATGAAGTCGTTCTTTTCTGGCTTTTATTTCAGTACCGTGCGATTTTGTTACTCTCATTCAGAAACCGCGCTAGTGCTTGGTTAGACGTTTTCCTGCTAGTAGTCCAACGATCTTGAGTTCAAATCCACATCGAGAGGAATATATATATATATATATATATATATATATATATATATATATATATATATATATATATATATATATATCCCTTGGCTCGTGGGTCGATGCAGTATAATAAAGATACCCGGCGAAGTCAAGGAAGGTAAACGCGGCTGTCGTTATGTTGACCTCATACTCGTCTAATGATGTATTCAAGGAAAGGTGGAAGCCATATGCCTACTAACCCACAGGTGTACATATGGTCCTTAACTTAAAAACGGTTCTTAAGTTGTTTTTTTTAAACGGTCCTTAACTATGGGGCCTAACTTTAAAAAAAAAAAGGTCCTTAGCGTAAAAGGTCATCAAAGGTTCTCAACACAGTGTGTGTGTATGTGTGTTTAACTTAGAAGTGTTAATCTTAACTAATTGTGTGTGTGTGGGTGAGTGTGTGTTTAACTTAGAAGTGTTATGCTTAACTCAGTGTGTGTGTGTCTTCAACTTAGAAGTGTTATTTTTAACTCAGTGTGTGTGTGTGTGTGTGTGTTTAACTTAGAAGTGTCATTATTAACACAGTGTGTCAGCGTATGTGTTTAACTTAGAAGTGTTATTCTTCGCGCAGTGTGTGTGGAACTATGTGTGTAACATATGAGTGTTATTTCTAACACAGTGTGTGTATGTTTGTGTGAATGTGTGTGTGTGTGTGTGTTTAACTTAGAAGTGGAATTTCTAATACACATCTTCTTCTTCTTCTTTTCGTTCACCGGCTGTAAACTCTGGCGGAAAGTTCTGGTTGTTCGCCCACATCTGGACTAAAACCTGTTCCAGAACCTGAGTGTTGCTTGTGCATCCGTTTTGACAGATCTGACTAATTTATATACAGACTGTTGGTTCAGATGCACTCCGACTTCGAAGGAAGCACCCAATTAGTCGACTCTTACGACATGCTTTTGGGTAGGCAGTAAGTCTGTCCTTGTTTTCCCTATAATAAGGCTCTGGAACCCACACGTGCCTAGCTATATCTCCAGAAGCGTGCATTTCATAATTATGTTGACGACTTTGATGGGGAAATAGAGATAAACTAATCGCCTTTTTATTTTACCAAGCCTACAATCCAGAGCACTTGTGCAGGGCACACACACACACACACACACACACACACACACACACACGGCCGGTTCTGCACCACTTGGTGATAAACTGATATATGACAAACTGGATGTTGTGGGGCCCTTTGGGAGCGAGTGAACAAAGTCGAGTAATAGATAGATCATTACGGTCTGAGGAGAATGACACTGCATTGAGTTACAAGGGGATTTGGCCGACGCTCGACACTCTGGGAAGGGGCGAGACGGATATACAATCAGACTGTTACTGGTACTATCGGAATGTTGTGAGGGCCCTTTGGGAGCGAGTGAACAGTGCCGAGGAACAGATAGATCATTACGGTCTGAGGAGAATGGCACTGCGAGGAGTTACAAGGGGATCTGGCCGACGCTCGACATTCGGGGGAGGGGCGAGACGGATATACAATCAGACTGTTACTGGTACCATCGGAATTTTAACATTTCGCTTGCTGCTGAAGATGGGGACTGAGCGCTTATGGTAGTGTCCCGAGTGCTGTGATGTCAATTCTTAATTCAACATTCAACATACACACACACACACACACACAGAGGAACACAAACACACAAACACTCACACCACACAAACCTACACACACAAATATAGCGATCTTCCACACAAGCGAAACTTCATCCGTCTACCCCGTCCCTCCACCCCTCTTGCCGCCTCTCTTGACCTCGTCCTGCCCTTTCTAGAATGACGCAAACGGAGGCTGCATTGGAGCTAAACTAGTCTAAGCACTTAAAAAAGGGTGAGATTTCTCAAATCTCCAGAAGACAGTTGGAAAGATGCCATGATTAGTTCGAACAACTTCTGTCAAATGAATCAATATGATGGCATTTTATACTCAACCCCACCGTGTTAGATAGACATGATCGCTTGTTTCTTGACAATTGTATTTTTATATTTTTGGTTGTCACTGTCAGTGGTGACTGAATGTAAAAATAGATTCTTGGCTGTCACGTTAGGTAAATGACTAGAATCCGTTTAGATTCTTGGCTGTAACTATGGGTGATGATTTTTTTTTTTTAGATTCTTGGCTGTAAATATTGATGATGACTGGGTGATTTTACATTCCTTTGCTATTGATACGGGTGGTGACTGGGGTGTGTTTAGACTATTGGTTGTTAATATGGGTAATGGTTAGGTGCTTTTAAACAAGATCGCTTGTTTCTTGACATTTGAGTTTTAAGATTCTTGGCTGTCACTGTGGCTGGTCACTGAAATATTTTTATATTCTTGGCTGTAAGTATGGATGGTGACCGGGCAGTATTTTTTGGTTGTTACTTTGGTTGGTGACTGTGATGTTTTTCGATTCTTGGCTGTTACTGTTGATGGTGACTGTGATGTTTTTAGATTCTTGACGGTTACTATGGGTGGAGACTAGGGTGTATTTACATTTACAGTGGCTAGATGCTTCCCTGTCTGTCTTGGGTTCGAATCGGCATCGAATCGAAACATATTATGGTGTTTTCTTACGTTTTCCGCCCCAGAAAGAGTGTGGCTTCCCTTTCCATTCATGCCTCGTCGTGTCGCAAGGCCCGTCATATGTTGCAGGGGTGTCACGCTTAGTAAGCGCCCAGCAACAGGTAGTATTTTACTCGTTGCTGTCAGCAGCAGGTGATATCGCGTGTTCTATATTCCAAGATTTGAGCGCTTTTAACAGCCCCAAAATATGTAAAACTGGTCCTAACCCCAACCCCCCCCCCCTACCTCGCAGCCTCAGCCTACGTCCCACGAGAGAGTGTAGCCTACATCCCACGACGGCATGCAGCCTAAGTAGCACGACTGTGTGTAGCGTATACTAAAGCTCTCTTTCGTGTCATTTGCCGGATGATCTAAAAAAATATAGGAGTCTGTAACAATGAAGTCGACTATGTCTCCTTTAAACATATACACACATCAATATCTGACAAGGTAGTTGACCTAGAAACCTCGAGTGTGGTAATGTTTGATTACATTTATCAGCTATATCTAGACGAACATTTTCCTCAATTCTGAAAACAATTATCATTTAAAAATTATGAAATTAAAAACTAACGACAACAAACATATTTTTATATCTATCAAGCGCTCAAGAGAAAGATGGACTGATAACTGTTCATTCACAAAGGTGTATAAAGTGCACTGCCACCAATTAAGATTTGAACAACAAATCATTCCTGCACTTGAAAGTTTAACGGTAAAGGTGAATTATGATAATGACATTAATACTAATGATAAAAATAATTACCATCATCATACTCATATTCGTCTTCTACGTTCGTTTTTAAAAGGGCGGTTGGCAAATTATGTTGTGGTTTACAGGTAGCGAGCGAAGTCTGTACTTTTGAGCCAAAAATTTCAACAGAACCCTTCATTAGCAGCTGTTCTACTGCTGACTTATCAAGGGCAGTGAATCTATTGTTAAACCCGGAACCCACACGGGGAATAGATGATGATCACGATAACACTGTAAGAAAGCTTCACAACACATGATAAAGCAAAGCAGAAACTGATGCGTTAGTATCGAAACAAACAATTTCAGATCAGCCTCTGCCAAACTACATCTCATTTGGAAATTCTCCAAAGAAAGCACGGACACCAGCTAGGACTTTGAAGGTTGCGTGCAGTCTGTACTTTTATACAGTACGAATATTTGTTAGAATCAGATTGTCTCCGAATGTATGTTATAAACGATGCTAGTTTACTACATTTTCAGGTGTAATTAGGTTTTGTTTGTCAGGCATAACGTTTTCACTTCAAGCTGTTTCAGACACATATAAAATTCTCTGCTAGAGATTATTAAACGTCGGTGAAAAGTTTTGGTCGCTATTCCTCCGCTGGACTTTGGTCTTGTTCTAAAACGTGCAAATCAGTTTTGAAGATCTGGCTTATTTAAATGTAAACACTATGTTCCTTGCCTCTCTGGCAGATTCACTCTGACCTCAAAGACGACACTTTTAATTAGTCATAATTTATGACATGCTTATTTGGGTGGGGGTGGTGAGGGGGGAGGGTGGGAGAGGATTTATTTATTTTACTCCTTAAAGAGAGGTCCCATAACGCACATGGAGACCTTTTTTAGACAGCTGTTCGGCTGCCTAGGAGTGGTTGGCTGTGTTGCTAGAGCTCTTACGAAGGAGACCAGAGTTCAGTTCTAGGTAAGGAGTAGATATTAATTTCTCTCAGAGGCAAGAATACAAATCTTACCCTGCACATTTCTTGGCATGGACACTAATCATGCACGTCTAAATCCCCAGGCCCAAGACTTCCCCGTCCTGCACCAACCTACAAGTGTAACATTGGCATTAAAGACCGTTCAACTGTGTAACGTGTCTCTTTCTGTAGACGGTTGTTGACAAAGTTTTATTTATTAGGCTTATTGTTAGTTATAATATCTTACTTCTTCTTCGCGTTAACAAGCTATGAACCCTGGCGAAAAAGCGCAGGTTGTTGGTCTAACGCTGGACTGTAGTCTTGTTTCAGAACTTAATAACTCCATGGACGTCCGTTTCACAGATCTAATATATTCAGACGTGTGGTTCCTTGTCTCTCGAGCAGATGCACTCTAACTTCAAAAGAAGTTCCCCTTCCCAAGTTAGTCGACTCTTACGTCATGCTTGTTGGGCAGCACGTCCATTCTTGTTTCCACTACCCCCAACCCCAACAATGGAGCCATAGAACCCACATAGGAAGTATGTGCTAAATAGTTATTTAAAGGGAGATAATCAATTTTTATAGGCACTGGGTTTTATCCACTGTTGTTGCGGCTCTACGCTCGACCAGCCGATGTTATCCACTGTTGTTGGTGTTGCGGCTCTACGCTTGACCAGCCGATGTTATCCACTGTTGTTGATGTTGCGGCTCTACGCTTGACCAGCCGATGTTATCCACTGTTGTTGATGTTGCGGCTCTACGCTCGACCAGCCGATGTTATCCACTGTTGTTGGTGTTGCGGCTCTACGCTTGACCAGCCGATGTTATCCACTGTTGTTGATGTAGCGGCTCTACGCTTGACCAGCCGATGTTATCCACTGTTGTTGATGTTGCGGCTCTACGCTCGACCAGCCGATGTTATCCACTGTTGTTGATGTTGCGGCTCTACGCTTGACCAGCCGATGTTATCCAGCCGATGTTATCCACTGTTGTTGATGTTGCGGCTCTACGCTTGACCATCCGATGACATCCACTATTGTTGTTGTTGCGGCTCTCTGCTTGATCAGCCGATGTTATCCACTGTTATTGATGTTGCAGCTCTATGCTTGACCAGCCTATGTTATCCAGTCGATGTTATCCACTGTTGTTGGTGTTGCGGCTCTACGCTTGACCAGCCGATGTTATCCAGCCGATGTTATCCACTGTTGTTGATGTTGTGGCTCTGTGCTTGACCAGCCAATGTTATCCAGCCTATGTTATCCACTGTTGTTGATGTTGCGGCTCTATGCTTGACCAGCCGATGTCATCCACTATTGTTGTTGTTGCGGCTCTATGCTTGATCAGCCGATGTTATCCACTATTGTTGTTGATGCGGTTCTATGCTTGACTAGCCGAAGTTATCCACTGTTGTTGATGTTGCAGCCCTATGCTTGACCAGCCGATGTTATCCACTGTTGTTGATGTTGCGGCTCTACGCTCGACCAGCCGATGTTATCCACTGTTGTTGATGTTGCGGCTCTATGCTTGACCAGCCGATGTTATCCACTGTTGTTGTTGCGGGTCTGTGCTTGACCAGTTGATGTTCTTCACAACTAAACAATAAGTAACTTTAAGTAAAGTGGCCACCAATAAAGTAAACAAAAGCAAAGGAACCTTTTCTACGCCCTAGGGCCAGACCTATATTTTATAGACCAATCAGAAAATGGTGGCTGACCTGGTCAGTTCCACGCCAGCCGCCTTTACTTCACAGGACTGCATCTAATGCCCACTCAATTTAGGTCGACCTGGGAGTGAAGGTAATTTTTTTTTTAAAGTCCAGCTCCGTCAGAACCCGAACCCACGACCAAGCGGCAGTACCTAATCAATGATCCTTACTTCCTCGTCTGGGTTCTGTGGCAGGGAACCAACAGTTCGCATTCAAATAGGTTAGATTTGTTTTTGTTTTTTTAAATTACAAAAAAAAAAAAAAATCTTAGGTTCTGGGATAAGACTAAAGTGAACGAACAACCACAATTTTCCAGTTAACAATCGGTTAACGCGAAGACGAAGAAGAAGAAGAAGAAGAAGAAGAAGAAGAAGAAGAAGAAGAAGAAGAAGAAGAAGAAGAAGAAGAAGAACAACAACAACAACAATAACAACAACAACAACAACAACAACAACTTCCTACTGAAAACACGAAGAGAATTAAAGGAAAATTGTCATTGCCAAACGTATACATGTTACAGACTTGTCAGCACTCGGTATGTGATGTAGTGACAGTGTAATAGATATGGAACATAGTTCTTTAAGAGGGTATTAAAACTAAATAAAATTTCGAAAAATTAATCAGAACATTTATTGACATTTTCCAGCAGGAGGCACAATTTTACATAAAACAGTACCAGTGGGAGGCCTTGTTGAGTCTTTTTACGACTACGTCACTGCTCTTTCCGACATTTTACTAGGAACGATCTTTAAGTACTTCTGCACTAGCCTTCTCAATGGTAACTAACGACATCGATGGTTCGAAGACCTAAAAGAGCCAGAAGGGAAAGGGTATGACTGGCATTCGAGACTAATGATGAGTTCTATTTTGCCGACTGTACCCTCCTTGTCCCTCCATTTCTTGCTCAGAATGTCTTTGCGCGAGCGCGCGGGCGCAGAGGCGAATGTGTCCAGGTCATCGGTGATGGGGGATGGGGGAGGGAGGGCTGCGTCTTCGCGAACGATGAGTCATCTCTCCTAACCTAACTCGAAAAATGGGCTCTTGCGAAATGAAAGAATGAAATTGAGTTGGTAATAAGTGGACAAGGAAATCGATAAGCTCGAAAAAGCGAGCGGTGGGAATCCCCCGCATTCCAGCCGATCCTTTGACCTTATCAGCTTCTTTTTGATCCTGGCAATACTTGGTCATGAAGATCTTTTTAACTGGTACAATTTAAAGAGAGAGCTGTTACTGTCCTACAGTATAGAAATCACAAATGTGGGTATGTTCAGAAGCTGCTTCTATGGGCCAATTATCTAGGAGGCACAAACGCGGGCTCGCACGCAAACGTGTACACGCACATATACACTGATACCACGGGTCACAAACGCCTCTAGTCACGAACAAATCCACCTACGAACACAGTTTCCGAAAAAAAATTTAGACTCGACCCGCGAACTATGACTGGGCCCACAAATGCACAAAAATGGCTTTGGCGCCATGTTTTCGGCTAACGAACAGCATCAGCTGTACTCAGGTTGCGCACTGTGAGCATTGTTTGTCATTGCGTTTTTTTTCTTGATACTTATTTCCCCCTTTTTTTTTCATTCAATTAACCCTCATGTTGGCTCCGACGAAAGTAAACATGTATTACTGACACCGGTGTAAAGAAACCTAAGCGTATGACAGTAGAAACAACGAAGGAAGTGATAACCAAACATGAGATTGGTGTTCGTGTTTGTTGTCTCGCCAAGCAGTACAACATGACCCAGTGTGCGATCTGTACTATCTGAAAGAACAAAGCTGAGCTAATGACAGCTAATGTGGCCAAAGGAGTAACTATGTTAACGAAGCAAAGGTCTCTAGTGTTAAAAATAGTAGTAAAATTATCGTTAGCCACCAAGCCAGCAATTAAACCATTTCCCAGGAAACAGACAAGAGACAAAATACCAGAAATACCTGCACACTTGCCTGACGTTATACTGGAATGGGTCTTTCCTTTAAAAGGGTAGTCTTACTTCTTCTGTCTCCTACCATTTATATGTGCCAGCCGCTACAACCATTCAGATAACGTTTTACTGTCTTATATATATATATATATATATATATATATATATATATATATATATATATATTAATATCCAGAAACCATGAGCTCTTAATAACCGTTTGGCTTGGTACTATGGATATCGCAACCCTTCGGCCTTGATTCCATGATAAATACCGTAGATCTGGAAGAAATTTGGCTTTTCTGCCAAACCCCGGGCGTGAACACGGACCACAAGGAGTTCGTCACCCGGTCGCCGCAAAGTCAGGTTTAGCCAACTAATCTAGCGAGCCAGGCATATATGTATGTATTGCCACACATAAACGTATTTTAAAAAGTAACTGAAAAAAAAAACCGATACGTTTCCGGGGCGGGCGAAGGCATTAATTGGATTTGCATTGCTTTCAATGGGGAAAAATTGTTTCGGCTAGCGAATATTTTGGTTCGCGAACAGAATTTAAAAAAAAAAAAACGAATTAACTTCATGACCAGAGGTACTACTTATACTACTACACACACACATAAGAGTGCAAGGTCGCCAGAGTGTGGGAGCATAGGTCCCTCAAATCGCTCTCTCCCTCTAAAAAATTTGTAAAAGGACTGTTTCTCCTCCTCTCTGAACATTGTAAAGAAGTTTTATTTTTACTATGCAATCGAGTGGTTAGAGGGCTGGGACTCGTGGGGGAGACTCGGTTGGTTACAGAAAGGGGAGGGGGAACAGAGAGAGAGAGAGAGAGAGCGAGAGAGAGAGAGAGAGAGAGAGAGAGAGAGAGGGATGGGGGAAGAATTAATAGTAAAAGAGAATATGTGAAAGGCGGTGTAACAAAAGATAAAACAGAAAATTCAACAATCTTCTAACATCAGGTTTAAACACGTGGAAAAAATACCATAGTTCTCACATAAATATTTAAAACCAGAAGAATGCAGTAAAAGTTATTTGGGACGGAGATGAACACTGAAGAGCGGGGATTGATAGAGCACACACTAATCACTACTTCCTATTTGTTAGCACACACCAATCATTACATCACCAGACTACCACACACCGATTACTACTTCACCATACTAGCACAAACCAATCACTACTTCACCAGGATAGCACACACCAATCAATACTTCACCAGACTAGCACACACCAGTCACTACTTCACCAGGCTAGCACACACTAATCACTACTTCACCAGGCTAACACAATAATCACTACTTCACCAGGCTAGCACACATCAATCACTACTTCACCAGGCTAGCACACACCAATCACTACTTCACCAGGCTAGCACACACTAATCAATACTTTACCAGGCTAGCACACACTAATCAATACTTCACCAGGCTAGCACACACCAATTACTACTTCACCAGACTAGCACACGCTAATCACTACTTCTCTATGCTAGCACACCATTCACTACTTCCTCATGTTAGCACACACCAATCATTACATCCATACGTTTGCACCCACCAGTCACTACTTCACCAGACTAGCACACATATTACTACTTTACCAGTCTAGTATACAAATCCCTATGTCACCAGGCTAGTACATATATTACTACTTCACCAGGCTAGCAGACACCAATCACTACTTGACCAGGCTAGTACACAAATCAGTGCTTCACCAGACTAGGATACACGAATCACTACTTCACCACACTAGCAAAAACCAGTCACTAATTCACCAAACTAGCACACACCAATAACTACTTCACCACACTAGCACAACAATCACTACTTTGACAGAATAGCACACACCAATCACTACTTCATCAAACTAGCCAACTCCAATCATTACTTTACCAGACTAGCACACACTGATCACTACTTTACGAGGCTAGCACACACCAGTAACTACTTCACCAGACTAACACACACCCGTCACTGCTTCACTACATTAGCCCACACTTGTGTGTGTATACTAAGATTACCAGATTACTTATCACTACTTCACTAAAACTGCACACACAAATCACCACATCACGATTTTAGCACACACAAAATACTAACTTACCAGATTAGCACACACCAATCACTACTTCACCAGGCTAGTAGACAAATCCCTGCTTCACCAGGTTAGTACACACATCGCTATTTCACTAGGCTGGTACACAAATAACTACTTTACCAGGCTACCACACATCAATCACTAATTCACCAGCCTAGCACACACTGATCACTACTTTACCAGGCTAGCACACACCAATAACTACTTCACCAGACTAACACACGCAAACACACCAGTCACTACTTCACCAAATTAGCACACACACATAACTACTTAACCAGACTAACATACACCAGTCACTACTTTACCAGACCAGCAAACAAATCACTACTTCACCAGACTAGCACACACCAATCACTACTTCACCAGACTAGCACACACTGATTACTACTTCACCAGACTAGCACACACCAATCACTACTTCACCAGGCTAGGACACACTGATCACTACTTTAGCATGCTAGCACACACTGATCACTACTTTACCAGGCTAGCACACACTGATCACTACTTTACCAGGCTAGCACACACCGATCACTGCTTTACCAGGCTAGCACACACTGATCACTACTTTACCAGGCTAGCACACACTGATCACTACTTTACCAGGCTAGCACACACTGATCACTACTTTACCAGGCTAGCATACACTGATCACTGCTTTACCAGGCTAGCACACACCAATCACTGCTTTGCCAGGCTAGCACACACCAATCACTGCTTTGCCAGCCTAGCACACACCAATCACTGCTTTGCCAGGCTAGCACACACCAATCACTGCTTTGCCAGGCTAGCACACACCAATCACTACTTCACCAAGCTAGCACACACCAATGACTATTTCACTAGACTAGCACGCACCAATCACACCATTCACTGCTTCACCAGACTAGGATACACGAATCACTACTTCACCACACTAGCAAAAACTAGTCAATAATTCACCAAACTAGCACACACCAATCACTACTTCACCACACTAGCACAATAATCACTACTTTACCAGATTAGCACACACCAATCACTACTTCACCAGGCTAGTACACAAATCACTGCTTCACCAGGCTAGTACACACATCGCTATCTCACTAGGCTGGTACACAAATAACTACTTCACCAGGCTACCACACATCAATCACTACTTCACCATTCTAACACGCACCAGTCACTACATCACCAGGCTAGAACACAAATCACCACTTCACCATTCTAACACGCACCTGTCAGTACATCATCAGGTTAGAACACAAATCACCACTTCACCATTCTAACACGCACCAGTCAGTACATCACCAGGCTAGAACACAAATCACTACTTCACCATTCTAACACGCACCAGTCAGTACATCACCAGGCTAGAACACAAATCACCACTTCACCATTCTAACACGCACCAGTCAGTACATCACCAGGCTAGAACACAAATCACTACTTCACCATTCTAACACGCACCAGTCAGTACATCACCAGGCTAGAACACAAATCACTACTTCACCAGGTTAGTACACTAATAACGACTTAGCCAAGTTGGAACACTAACCACTACTTCCACATACTAGCACACACCAGTCACTCTTCACTAGGCTAATTTACTTTTCCTTTAACCAAACTCTCCCTTCACATTATTTAATAAAGAAATCGCTAAGTGACAAACACATAAATTAGTCAGTAACCCACTGAACCATTCAGGAGATAAGTGTTTGGATCCCTTCACGAGTATGCATATTCCTCAGTGTGTAGTTTGTAACTAGACACGTTTACTTTTCTTCTATGAAAACCTGCATAGTGCTCTTTACCAAGCCTCTCATCTTTATTTGCTGTGTTTTGTATGTTGACCTAATTTGCACATTCACAGTTGTATAAATAAAAACACAACCACAGCTTTTTACTAACAATGAATTTGTGTATCTATGAAATCTACCCACTCCTTCTCTTATCCCTTTTTTTTTCATTCTTTCCACCAGGAGTGTTAAAATTACAGGCAGAAAATTGTCAAGAACGTTTCACGAATGCAATTGATTACAACGCTCGAGTCACCTAAGAACAGTGATTATTTAACAAGCTGTTGACATTCTATCATAAATACAGTCAATAAAGCTGGCGTCATGACACTTTTTATAAATAACACGAACTGCTGATATTTATGTCTAAAAATGGTTCGCATGCTGTCACTGCTCAGTTTAGTCGCCGTGTCACCGGGGGATGACGCCAAGCTGGATGGAAGTACATGTTGTCATTCACTAAGACAGTTATAATTTTGAAAACTGAAGAAACAAAATTAATTGATTATTTTCAGGGGACCGACATAGATATCTATCTTAGGCTGCTTTTGTTGTTCGGAGAGAAATTATGCTTGCGGCGTTTCGTTTCTGTGGTCGATAACATTTATGGAGATATTGACTGGGCAGACAGCTTCGATAACTTTATGGTTTAGGATGAGTTAACATTACACTATCTGCAATGCATTCTTAGGTTCGCGAGTGCCTGTGATTCTTGGATGTATAGGGGTCTTTGCTGGAGTCACAGAGGTCTTGCTTTGAACAATGCTTTTGTGGGCGACTAGATGCTCTGCGGAGAGAGGCCCATGCCAGCGGGTTTAAACCTGGTGCCGTGCGTTGATTTTCTTGTTTTTGGTGCGTTTTGTGTGTGTGTGTGTGTGTATGTGTGGTTTTTTTTAAGGGGGGGGGGGGGGGGGGGGGCATAATTATATAAAATAAGATCCCCAGTTATATTGTTTTCTGAAAACAGTAATGAGATCATTACAAGAAATGCCAGGATTACAAAATGGTTGACATAATTTAAATATTTTTCTATGTACTAACCATTCGGTTATAATTAGCACCTCCACTCCAGAAATGTACAGAAATTCTCTTTTTAAGTTTTGTCACATTATTTCACAATTAGTATTGTACTTATTTTCCATTCTGTACATTATTGATATCATCATCATTATTATCATCATCATAGGCACCTCGGTAGCGTAGTGACTAGATGCTGGCCTGACTTGATAGGAAAGTTACTAAGTCTTGTTTAAGTGCATAATAATAATACGAGAGCCACTGTTGACTAGTGGCTATAGGCTCACCTGTCCGCCTATGTCTTGGGCTCGAACTCGGATAAATTCGGATTTGTTTCTTAAAAACTGACCTTGACTCTCAGGTCAACAAAGCCTGCAATGAGTACCCGATATGGCCTGGAAAGTAAAGGCAGCAGGCGTGATGTTGACAATTAGTCTATGAAAATATGAAACTGGGACTATATGCCCTATTCGCTACTAGTAAATATTAAGTGTTGAATGTTAAATTAGGAATCGACATCATAGCACTGGGGACACCCCCATAAGCGCTCCGTCCCCATCTTCAGCAGCAAACGAATAGTATAATTCAGATGGCACCACTAACTGTCTTAATGCATATCCGTCTCGCCCTTCTCTTGAGTGTTGAGCGTAGTCGAAAGTAGTGTAAAGGGGATCTTTTACTCTAATTACTTTCATAATAATACTAATATTAATAATCATCCTTAATAATAATAATAACGTTCTGAATGAACATACAATAAATATAAGATGTGAAACAATACATCATTTATAAATACTAAAAGAAAAGAGAACTTGTATACATTGCCAAAAAATGGTCTGTTAGCTCCTTAACAATCTTTCGGGGGGGGGGGAGGGGGAGGTTGGAAAGGGGGGGGGGGGTGCTTAAGGACCGCAGCCTCTAGTTTCTAGCGTCCATCCCTAAAAAGAATTTCAAACACAGGATCATACTCGTTGCAAAATAATGACCATGGTTCAGCTGGGGATTAAACCCGACCGCCGTCTTCACATGTGAATAGACTAACCACCATGACACAGTTAAGTTTTGCCCCTCTAAATTCTGTATAATTAACATCTTAAGGATCAGACTCAGGTAGGTACAAATCCTGGAAGCACCGTTTAACGATTTAACCATTCAGCACAGATGAAAAGGACACCACAAGACAACCTGACCTATAAAGTCAAGTAGAGATGGGCCACGACCGCCTCCAGCTGACAGGTTGCGCTGCTGACGTCACCCTGTCAGGCTAACGATGCGTTAATGCAGCGGTTCTGAAACTGGTGCCGTATGCCAGGCCGCGGCAATAATCAAGAAAAGTCGGCTAACAATTGTGAAATTATTAAAGAAGGTATGTAGATACTTGAAAGTTAAAATGAAAGTTGTCTTCCCTCGCCACTGTCGAAAATAGTTTATTTCTTGTTTGAGAACCACTGCGTTAACGCATCGTTAGCCCGACCCGGTGATGTCAGCAGCACAACCCATCAGATGAAGCCGGTCGTGGGTGGGCTGTTCTAAATTGAAAACATTGAACTTATCCCGGCGATCCTGTGAGATAGCGAAACATGACAGCCTACTCTTACCGGCACTGCACATGACGATAGTGATGATTATTTTCTGATTTTTCAACCCATAATTCCTCGGCGTCTGTGTCTTAGGCGTTGCGAACGCGCTTCGTAATGCCAGGGTTTCTGGTTCAATCCTAGCTGCAGGCCCTGCGCCATGCGTTGGTTTTCACAGTGATATCGAGAAGCCGACCGTTAAGTAAGCAATGGCAAATTACTAGACGTAGGTTTGCTAGAAAAACCACAACAGCTAAACAATGCTGGGATTGTTTCTGCATCGTCTTGTAAAGGATACGCAGTTAACATTTAACCCAATATTCTGTTGCAAAAATCAGAAAATCGGCTCTATATGTATATAGAGTGATTATCTTCCTCTGTGAATAGCATGTGAAAATCTTCAGTGACGTAAAAAAACGTAATAAAAAAATAAAACACGAACCGCCAACCGATCGCTGACGTCACTTTACGTAGCTTGTTTCGTTTGGCGATTAGTAAAATCCGCCTCTCTCGAGATGCATCGAAAGAAGACGGTTATCGATTTGCTGGCTCCAAGACATTTCTCTCACACGAATTTCACAATACTCTTGCTCTATTTAAAGATTGGGCTCCAAGTTTAGCTGCTGTAAATCTCGTATTTTCGGAGATGTCCCGACAGTCCCCGCCCCTCCTCACTTTTTGCTACTTCCATAGACAATTACTGTACTCGTCTCAGAGGTTCCCAGGTTATCTAATGTTACCACATACTAAAGCAAATATTCTTCTTTTTCTTCCTCTTCTTTTTCTTCTGTTTCTTCTTCTTCTTCTGTTTGTTCTTCTTCTTCTTCTTCTTCTTCTTCTTCTTCTTCTTCTTCTTCTTCTTCTTCTTCTTCTTCTTCTTCTTCTTCTTCTTCTTCTTCGTCTTCTTCCTCCTCTTCCACCTTGTACCTCATCGAAGTGTCGGGGGGGGGGGGGGGGATGTAATGTTTGTTGATGGGCTCTGTCAAGAGCACTATTAAGACTGATGTTCATTTCTGTAAGGCTGTTCTTAATGCCATCACTCCATATTTTCCGAGGTCTTCCACTCGCTCTATACCCGTTGTAAACGTTTTAGTGTGGCTCGCTGTGGCGGATAGTACCAGGGCATTCTTGTTAGGTGTCCAAACCACTTCATTTGTTGTTCTTTGATGACCTGTAAGACTGGCTTTATTCCTAGCATTTGTCTGATTTTATGATTTATTAAAGGAGTAAAGTTTAAAATAAAACTGTCTTCTTATTCTTCTTTTCCTGCAGTTACGCAGCGAAAAGTTCAGGATGGATGTAAAAATCGTCTACGTCATCTTTCTGCACAGGTTGATGATTAATTTGTTGAAGTTGTTCCTGACTCTGTCATTCCATTTGATTTACGTGCTCCTGCTCTTGCTCCTTGTTCATTACACAAAGACAGTCCTCAAGCAACCTGCAGCATTTCACAGGAGCAAGAATATTATATGCAATGAATCTTTGTTAATGTTGGTGACAGATATTTCTAAAGGTAAATATAAGGAACTTCATGACGTACGGAAGTGAATCATGGAATATTAGGAATGTATGTGAAAACTGAAATGGTGTGGTTTTATAAAGGAATCGTAAAAGCAGAAAACACCATAGGCAGAAAAAGGGGGACAAAAACATGGCCAAATAAAGCTATTTCAAAAAAGTTAGTTGCGTATCCTTTACAGGACGTTGCAGAACCAACCCTAACAGCCCCTGGCTGTTGTTTGGTTTCTCTAGGCAATTTACATCCAGTGCCATTGCCTTCTGGACGGTCGGCTTTCTTGATACCACTGTCGAAACCAACGCAAGTCGCATTGCCCGCAGCTGGGATCGAACCTGGCATCCCCGCATTACGAAGCGAAGCGTCTACATTCTGAAGTTCCTCATGACGCCGAAAAGTTTGGAGGGGAGGGGAAACAAAATGAGTTCAGTAACACGATGAACAATTTGGCATCGTGGCAAGGGATAACAATGGTGTCAGACATAAATGACAGTACATGAGATAGAAGGCTGTGGACAAACATTCTTACAAACGACACACGGCTTAACTAAGAGAAAAAAGCCCCGCTTAGAATTCTTGTTATTGTCTTTCCACGTTGACCTGATTGAAGCCGCATCGATTTGCGTCACATCGAAATGTTTGTTGCTTGTGCCACACTAACTGATCATGTTAGGACTTCGTCTAACATGATACTGTCAATATATTCATTAACTTTGTCTTCAATTTTCTTACTTGTGTCTCTTCTTCTTAAAGTCCATGTCGTGTGGAATTAGTAGTCATGTCTATCCACAAACTTATGTCTCGTAGGCTTTCAATCAACTCTGACACAGATGATCCTCCATGCCGTGATGTCAAACTGTCCAGCATCTTTCCTCTCTGTCTCCTCTGCCTCTCCTCCCCTTCAACCTTCCTACTGTCACGATGTACTCCAGTTTTTTCTGTTCTTTCTCATCACAAGACGAAAGAATGTAGACTGACTCTTTCTGATATGGGCAATCAGTTTTCTTCGTGAGTCAGTTTCTTTAAAGACATCTTCATTACTCTTTTTATCTGTCCAGAGTATGTTCAGCCTTGTGGATGTGGAAAGCAAGGGGAGACTCCCACATTACATATATATCCATAGAAACTCGACATGGAAGCGATGCAGAGATTAAACAGCATGAAGAACCTATGGCAAGCACCTGTAAATTAATTAAACTAAAATCTTGAGAGATGCATTTTTCTTGTCCCAACTTACGGTTGTGAGTCCTGGACTCTCACTCAATCACGTGGGTGGCGGGGGGGGGGGGGGGGGGATTGCAGCTTTTGAATTAAAATGTTACAGAAAAATTCTCAGAACAACATGAAACAAGAAGATGAAAAACATCGACATTCTGCACGAGAAAAGACAGTGATGGAGGATGCAGTTTGTGGAAAGAGAGGCTGGGGTCGACCTCTACGAAGATGGGTACAGAGTGAAGATGCATTGGCATTGAAAGCACATGGGGCTGGAGAGCAGGCTAGGGAAAGAAATACTTTCAGGCATGCCGTGAAGAGAGCGACGTTCTGTAAAGGATTTGCTGACTGATGATGATGATGAGGGTATTCCTATCATTTGTTTACAAAAACCGCATATCCCCAGCTTCTACATGTGTCACATTTGTGTCACACTGACTGATAATGCTGGGACATCAACTGACATATTGCTGTAAATATATGAATTTACGTACTCTTTCATTGCGCATCGGTAATTATAAAACAT
>CAJHNH020006080.1:0-15146 GCA_905116865.2 Candidula unifasciata
CTGAAGTCGGGGATTTTTCCTTCGGGGGAATAATTATGTTTACGGTACCTTAAATGAGTTTTTAAGTGTCACGCGGTGGGAAAATTAAAAATGGTGTGGGATCACCATAGTTCAACCGTTCTTGATCGCTAAGAAGGGGGTTCCCAACTTAGCCTTCTCTGACAACAAAAATATTTTTCCCCTAAAAAACCCACACTCTGGTAAAATAAAATTACAATGTGTCCCATTTAAACTAAAAACGGGTTCTGCATACGAGGGGGGAAAATTTTTGGGCCCGTACGTGACAGACAGAGCTGGGGTGGGTTTTGACCCAGAAAAGGGATTTTGAAAGACTTGAGATCGTAGGGGAATAGGGTACTAAAGGAAAAAGGTGGTGTCGTGTGGATGGGAGGGGGGAAAATTGATTATTGTTAGATGTCTTCTATCTCCACTATATATTGATTTTCCTCTTTTTCACAACGACGATGAAATGGAACTTTGTCTCCTGGTCTTGAGGGGCCTCTGAGGAAAAAACAGGGGGCCCGGGTAAAGAGGCTGTTGTGGGGGGTGACGTACTTTTTTGTTTTTCCTGTCAAGATATCCCCTCGGGGTAATGACAATTTCTGATTCTCTCTTCAGGATGAAACCTTTGGAAAGCTGGCAAAAAAAATCCAGTCCAACCCAAACCCCCACCAACCTATAAACCAAAGTAAACCAAATTTACCCTTGTAATCCAGAAAACAAACCCCATTGTTATACCCCAAACCCCACGTCCCCAAGATTGTTAGTCAGGGACGTATTTACCGACTGGTGGAAGAGATTTTGCCTGATGCCTATCAGTTGCGGTGGTGTCCTCTATGGGTGGAGGGTACTTCCCCACCATCTGAATTCACTTTCAAACAGGAATTACCAACGACCAGTCGAATCTCATCGAGCTTAGGGAGCATCAAGTAGATAGAAATGAGTGATATTCTATTACCTTGCTACTAACAGGCTTTATTCCCCACAGCTCCCCTTGTGGTCCTATGATGATGAGTGCTACCCTCCAGGACTTTTCTAGCTGTTTGGTTGTCTTTGTAATCTGGACATTGTATTCTGGAATCCATCTATTGAGATTTGTCATCTACTTCACTATAATATATATGTTGGTTACATGCATTGATTTTCATGGCTGACTTAGGTGTCTCTATTTCACCTTTTTAAGTGTTTAGCATTTGTGTTGTGTATAATCATAGATATTATAATGTGTTAACATGGTTTATGATAATGAATTATTATAACCTGGGGGCGTTCTTTAGTAAGTAATAGTAAGGGTGTCCAGCCAAGTGTGCCTAGGAATATGTATTCATATACAGATATATTTTGTAGTGCCAATACTTGAGTTGCCCTACGCCAGAAATAAGTTGAGCGTATATTGGCCACGGGGAATCCCTTAGACCAATACGAGCCAAACGACTCAACATAATTATTTCTGAGTGCTGTTGGTTCTGAAGGAGAAATCCTTACATCAGGCACGTGACAGAAGTGATATGTGACAGTAACACTGTATTACCGACATGTTCAGCTTCCGTTTCACTGTTCTAAAAGATGCTCTTATTATTCTGGGACTCACAGCTTCCCATTCTATTAGTGCCCTGTCTGCTTCTTTTGATAGCATCAAGGCCACTCCTTCTCTTGGGGGCGAATTTTCCTCTGTGTGTCCTGAGAACAAAACAGTTTCCCCTGAATTTAGGATACTTTTCACCGCCCCAGTCTATCTAGTTTCACACAGCCCTAAAATACTAATACTATAATATTTCATTTCCTTTGCTACTTCTATTGTTCTCCCTATATCATAGAAAGTTCTAACATTCCAGGTGCCAATTCTGGAGGTTTTCCTAGCTGAGAAGAGGTACGTCAACGATCCGGACTCCTTACGGCTTTCTCCACACCTTGTCATACTTCTTCTATTTGAAGTGCCTCCCCTCATTTTGGCTGGCTGGATTTTACTTGCTTCTCTTTTTGACTTATCCATGGTTGGTTGGTTTTTGTGGCTATGTTACAACTAATCATCATTAATGTTCTTGACTCGAGATTTTGTTCAATGGTATTTCTTCTTCTTCTGCGTTCATCTGAGGAGGTAAATGCGTTGTTTACAACATAGGTGGGATATTTGCACCTTTTTGCTGATACATCCGACTTCTCCTGGCATTTGTTGCTCGGGTTAGTCTTCCATATCTGCAAATGAAATAGAGATCCAAATGCGTCCTTAGCAACGTATTCTCTTTAGCTGATTTTGGCTGGATTTTCCCTTCACTTCGTTGCACTATATTGCAAGGTGATTTGCCAAGTAATCTTAATCTTCTTTCTTTCTGTTCACCGACTGTGAATTCTGGCGGAAAGTACTGGTTGTTTGTAAATTTTATTTTTGGCTCTTTATCCGGACCTGAGTTTTGCGTGTACATCCGTTTTACTCGCTTTTTTGTTTTCCCAGCATCTTGGGGAGATTTACTCTGGCTTTAAAAGACAACGTCTATCCTATCTTTAAGATGGCAGGGGTCATTTGTTTTCGTGAGACATGACGTTGCATCATTTGTAAGGTGTCATCTTTGTCCCTTTATCTACAGGTGTTGTCCCTTGGAGAAACCTTTTAGGGAAACCGCACGTAGACTGATCAATGTATTCCCCGTCACCCCTAGGAGGCTTCCATAAATGCAGAGCCGACACGTGACTTTCTGCTTCTGGGCTCAACCAAGGAATCACCACGTCCTGCACATGACTGCTCAACCTCACAACCGTATGTTGGGCTTTCCACTCGTCATGAGCTGCGCCCTCGGGAGATCAGCCAGGAGCAGCCAGCAGGTCCATGACTTTGATGACCACACAGATAGGTTCATTCTTCCTCATTACATTAGATACCTTTACCATTGTTACAATACGACAGTATAGAGAGGCAGATACAGAGATTTGAACGTTTCTACCGATCAGTAGAATTTATGATGGGCGGACATTGAGACTTTGCTGGTGTGCCATAGGACTTGTTTTTGTCGGACATTTGAACCTAACCAACAGACTGACAATTGTTCTTATGGTTTATGTCAACATGGCTTTGCCGACTTTGAGGGTTGACAGAGGATGTAGAAAGACAAGATTTTACAGCGAGAAACCACCCACAGGAGATGTTGCTCGTCTAGGCTGCGGGTAAATCTCCTGCACAAGGGCCGAGTCTCGGCATTTCAGACTTTTAACTGACGTTTGTCATTTAGTGGTACATTCTGCAAGAAGACTTTGCTCATGCTCCACATGTGTTCTGATAGACGTTTTCACCAATACTGTGGGGTGGGCTGACGACAGCTATACTGAATCCTAAATCTCTGGAGGCCGCCAGCTCACATATCCAATGCCAGCTCTGTTAATGCTCATTTCAGACATATTCGTGGTGCACGACGGGGACGTGCAGCAGGAGTCTTGCAAGAGGTTCCGTAACGCGAGTACAGAGAAGGCTGGCGCCCGAGGTGAGGTACTGAGTCTCTCCTTATACGCATCACATCGGACTTGACCTTCCGTTTCGCTTGTGACCGAAATCATCGTGCCAAGGGTGTCATCATATGAGTGCTTATTTATGGCAAGGACTTGTGGGTATATTATAAACAAAGTAGATGAACACAGAATCAACTCTTGACTATGCCTCCACACGCTTCTTGTAATCGTTTCACAAAGGTTTTTCTACTACTGTGATAATCTCACTGAGATTTTTGATAAAAAACAGAAAACAATGGAAGCCCTAGACTCCTGACCTTAACTTAATTGCAGCTTTTCTTGCAAGGAATCTTCTAAGTTCACAGCTAATGATATACTTATCAGAACATTCCACATTCCAATGTCTATACAGCCAGCAGTAACAGAAATGCAAATCACTCAAACAATTAGTTAGCAAGTCCCGTTTCAAAACTACTTGTTCTAATGGTAATAGCAAAGATCATAATGAAAATAGCTCGTAAAACTATTAGTGTAGGATACTCATTATGAGCACCTAAACTGTGTGTGGTCTGTTCTTTCGTTTCAATAAAAATTCTGTTTACTTGTGCAATACCGTAAATCTGGGAGAAATGCGGTTTTTCTGCCTACCCCCGGGCGTGAACCCGGACCACAAGGAGTTCGTCACCCGATCAACGCGCAATACGGTTTAGCCAACTACGCTAGCGAGCCGGGCTGCAATTACGAACAAAGTTAAAGGAGATTGTAAAACTGCTGAAAACAGTGCAGTTAGAGTAGAAGACATGCTGAAAATCTTGCGGACAGCAGAAGACGTGTAGAATTTATTGTGAACAGAGTGGAAAACGCAGAAAATATTTAGGACACAGTCGAAAACTTTTTGAATATAATGTAGGCAGTGCAGAAAACATATTAAAAATACTGTGAACAGAGTGGAACACGTAGAAAAGATTGTGGACAGAGTAGAAAACACTACACTCTGCTTATGAAATTGTGAAATCATGTATCATGCATGCACTTGTCTGTTTGATATAAGAAGATTTGCAAACTGTGATCTGATCTCTGCTTAGACTGATTATGCTGATGTTGAGATGAGCGATACTTGAACTTTTCTTTCTGACTGTGCCCGAATCGAGGTTTATATTGTGAGTGAGTTCGGTTAAACGTTTGTTGAGCGATGCTTGAATTGAACTGATTTTTTTTGATTGAAAGTTGATGGCGTGCAAAGTGTGAACACTTCTGAGATTGTAAGTTCATTATTTTATCGTTTACTGAACGACGATTCAACTTGTTTTGTTTTGTTGAAAGTTGACGATGTGTAAAGTGTGAACTCTGTTTAGATTGTGAGTTGATGATAATCATATGATGAGCCATGCGTGCACTTGTATGTTTGAAATAGACGATTTACAAAGTAAGACATTAACTCTGTTTTGGTTGGTTTTGCTAATCTGGTGATGAGTGAATACCTTAACTTGTTTTCATTATGATCGTATCGAAATTGAGGTTTCTAATCCTTGCATAAAACCACATCTCCGAGGAGGCGTACCACCACAAATAAAGCATGGGGGAGTTGGGGCAATCAACCCCACCACCCTTCCCTAGGAACTCTTTCAAAAGGCCTAATTAAAACCACCCCCCCCTTCCCCCCCCTTCCCCCCCCCTCCCCCCACGGCCGACTTTATCCTTGACCCTTCCCCCTTTCCATACCCCATTAAAAATAAAAAATAAAACACTGGGAAAACCCAGTAGACAGCGCAGAAAACATTTTGAAAGTATTATGGTCATAGTAAAAAACATGTTGAAACTAATGGGGACAGAGCAGAAAAACAAACGATGCATGATATTTGGAGCTGCATTTTTAATGCCATCAGTCATCAGAACCTTAAGAAAACGATTTTTTTACGGTGCATAACAAAAGAGTTTACAAATTACCGTGATGTTGGATTTTGTTGGAAAAGCGAGGTAAAGAGCGAAATACGGAGAAAGCACATACAGCTGTGCGAAATGTTAACTTGTAAGCAACAGAAGTTTATAGTAGAAACATGACATTGAAAATGAATACTTATTTTTTTAGACAATAAATTTTACGAGAAAAAAAGACAGGGAGATAAGGAGAACGTGTGTGGTGTGTGTGGGTGTATGTGCATGCGCGTGAGAGAGACAGAAAGAATGTGTGTGTGTGTGAGAGAGAGAGAGAGAGAGAGAGAGAGAGAGAGAGAGAGAGAGAGAGAAAGAAAGAGAGAGAGAGAGAGTTCCACTAGATAAACACATTTACATGATTAGTACATTAATAGGGTCTCAAATTGTTGTTCTTTCTGAAAGTGTATTCTGCACTCATCGGGTAAAATTATCATAACAATTGAATGCAGTGATAAGGAATGGCTTGCATATAATGAAATCCACCACCAGCGGAGAGCATGCATTTCTTACTCAGTAGAAGAATAATGTTAACAAATATTCGGTTCATCCGGTTGCAGTGGATGGGATTCTGTGTCGGCTCGTAACAAAATTGAGTGGAGCTTACTGCTTGAGGAAATGTTTTATCATTGTTTTAATATTGTGTAAAACTGAACAAACATAACAAATATAATGTATACAAAGACTTGATAAAATCCTTTAATATATATATATATATATAACTACATTTGTAATTACTAATAGGCTAAACCGTTCAAGTTCTAGCTTGATCCATACATCTATTAACAAAATGCACTCTTTTGTTTTACCTTGCAAAATAATAATAATAATAATAATAATAATAATAATAATAATAACTAGTCGAGCAGAACCCTGTCTATTAGTGACGACCCCTCTACCTTATGTGCAGCTTCTTATCTTGGAGATGTGTACAACAACCAAACTATGTCGCTGAACTTTTAAACGTACAGTTCCATACAGTGATTTTGGAATTTATTTTATAAGCTAGAGGATGGCTACTTTCATTAAGCTTAGTGATTACATAGTGTACAAATATAAACAAAGAATAATAGAAACGGAAGACTCGATACATTAAATGTTACTGATTATATCAAGTGAGAACAGAGGTTACTGCAGTACCGTGGTGTCTATTCACGAGCCGCCACTTACAGGATAATTAGCTTAAAAGGAAGAAGAAAAAAAATAACAGAGGATACTTGTGCTCACTGCACACATTAAAACCCACTGGACATGTGAACATTGAAGAATGGATGTGAGATAGGCAGCTGAACATGGAAGCTGCAATAGGAATAAACTCACAGGGAGCAAGTACAGCAGGGATCTACCAGTCGTCAGTAGAAATTATCCTCGTCAACGAGCGTTTCGGCCCACTATTCCTAGACGCTTTCGGAGGTGGGCCCACCTGAGTTCATGAAGCTCAGGGCTGGTTCCCTGCTGCACGAAATTACCGGATGGTGTTTTCCTTTCCGATAGAGACAAGACGACTTGGTGGTTTGCAGAAGGTACTGTGAGATAAGAAGTCGTTGCGGCAGCCTAATTAAAGCAGTCAGCGTGCCTGGACGACCGAGCGACAAGCTTACGTTTGGTTTACCGGACACATGTTGAACTTTGTTAGCAGGTGGCAGAGGAACACTGGCAGACAATTCGGACACGATGGACTTTCAAGGGGTGAGAAACCCTTTTCCACTAGACACCCGGACCAGCTCACCGAGGCCCGTCCCCTACGTTGTTGCGTTGCGTCCAAAGCCAGCTAGAGGCCCTTTCGGCTACCTCTCCCAGTTTTTTAAGTGTACGTTTCCGTTCATTACCGCGCAATCCTAGTTCTTTAACCACATTGTAGAGCGAAGTGGAAACGAGGCCTCTCGCTCCCACTTCGACGGCAAATACCCGTACCGTGTACGCCTCGTTTCTCCTCAGACCGGCTGCTAAATCACTGTATTTCTCGAGCTTATACAGGTGATTTTCATCCAAACGCGACTCATACGGGACGGTCAACTCTATCAGGATGAGCTGCCGTTTTTGCGCAGAGTGGAGGACTATGTCAGGTCGCAGACCGGTCTTCCGGATCAACTCGGGGTACCGTTCATGGCCTGGCAGATCAACCGCCAGTAACCAGTCCCTCACAGAGTCTAGCACAGATGGAGCGAATGCGTTTCGGTTGACCTTACCTTTTTGAACCTGCCCAGCCTTGAGGAAACGAATGGGGATGATGCTAGAACTGGCCCTTGCGTTGGCCCTCATTCTAGCCTGGTCAACAACGGCTGCTAACTCTTTTAGCACCTTGTTGTGTCGCCAGGTATATCGGCCTTGACCTAGGGCTTTCCTGCACGCGGACAGGACGTGTTCTAGAGTCTGCTTCGATTTACACAACGGGCAAGTCGGATCGTTGGTCGCAGACCATTTAACCATGTTAACACCGGACGGTAATACATCGTACGCCGAACGAACGATAAAGCTTAGTCGCAGCGGGGTCATCCGCCAGATCTCACCCCATGTGAGTACTCTTGGCAATACGCTCTCCAGGCTGACCCAATGGCCCTGCTGCGACTGTTGGGCTGCTTTCTGGACCCGAACCTCGTTTTCGTTGTCCCTCACCGTTTGTATTACCATGTCTCGGCGCTCTTGGGCTGAGGCCTTTGACCACCAATTGACCTTCCCGTGCCCTAGGCCTCGACGGTCGGTTTGAGTGTATCCCATTATCTCCTTCAATTTTAGTGCATTCTGGGCAGATTCTATCGCATCGAGGACCCTCCACTTCTGGCCAGTCTTTAGAGCGGGCTGGACAGCGATGACATTTGGGTCTGAAGACTCGCGCAAGAGCATGGCGAGTCTTACTTTGCCAACTTTAAACTCTTCAGTTATTGATTTGAACGGGAGTACCAGCTTAGCCTGCTTGCAATACAGAGCCACGTCAGTCAGACAAGGCGGTGCACCAATCCACTTTCTCAAGGCTGTGTTGATTTTCCTCTCCATGGTTTCCACTGAAGTCATCGTCATCTCTGCAAACTTTATGGAAGGCAACCCACACAAAATATGTATAGAATGTGTAATCCTGTCATGCACACATTGCAATGAAGACTCAGTGCATGTTTTACCCTGTTGTTCTGTCATCACAAGTGAAGAGGAACACTTTTTCTTTTATCAGTCATAAGCCCGGCTCTCTAGCGTAGTTGGTTAAACCTAACTTTCGCGGCGGCCGGGTGACGAACTTCTTGTGGTCCGGGTTCACTCCCGGGTGTAGGCAGAAAAGTCACATTTCTCCCAAATTAACGGTACCTACAATGGAATCAAGGCCGAAGGGTTGCGATATCCATAGTACAGAGCCAAAGGGTTTACAACTCATGGTTTCTGGATACTTTGAAAAAATAAAACAAATCAGTCATAAAACTATATTTAAACCGTGTCTGTATGTAAAGGACTTCATATACCGGTATTTCCAACCTGCCTGTTCAGCTGTCTTTTTTCTTGAAGCCTCGCAGTTCGTTGTTCCCCTTTCGGATAGACGTTCGCCATGAAGGCGGGTATCGTGCAGCAGTCTCTCAGTTGTCAAAGTCTATTTTAAATGCTTCCAGTGATGACTAAAGCGTGTCCTTGAAATGTTTTTGTGTGGTCACTATGAGAGCGTCTACCTTCCTGTATGTCACCATACAGGAGTTTTGTGTGTGTGGCAGCTGATGGTTTGGCAAGCGGACGACGTGACCTGCAAATCGTATCTTTGATTTCAACAGCATGGTATCGATGCTGGAAATGACACCTCTATCCAATAACACAGTATCCGGGACCCTGTATCGCCATGACTTTGAGTAAGTTTCTGAGACAGACGGTAGGGAACTTTTCTTGTACAGTTTTGTGAATGACCCTACGCTATATAATTGTCATAGCGATAATAATTCACAGTAATATATATAACAATTATCGTTGCCGATATTCTCATCATGATCAGCATTGCGTTAATTATCGTTTTCGATATATTTGTTCATTTACATGCGAAAAGAAATTAAATACGATCAGACAGTTACTGGTACCATCGGAGTTTTAACTCTTCGCTTGCTGTTGAAGATGGGGACGGAGGGTGTATGGGGGGTGTCCCGAGTGCTGTGATGTCGATTCTCAATTCATCATTTAACATTCAACAAGAAAATAATTACGACGTTGTAGCGTTTCTACTTCCTTAAGATAACTATGGTAAATTGTACGTATCAACAGTGCAACAATGTATTGTGCATAAAAAACCTTGCGAAAAGTGGCTGCAAATGTTTTTTGTTTTTTATTTCTAATGACAATATTTTGTACTGTTTTGTACTAAGTCTTTTTAATTGTTTTCTGCGATAATTTCACATATGAATGTACCAGCTTTGGGAGGTCCCATCTCTATTAAAATCAGAAGTCGTCAGAGAGATTTCCGGATTTTCAACAGCGGTCTAAGATCCTGTACACCCCTTGTACCCTAGAAGCTGGTACTATTTGTGTATCTCAGCCATGATAGCAGACGAGTTCGGTGTGGTACACGGGATCACAGCGGTTCTTGTCACGTGATAAAACATCTAATGCCCGCATTAAGATGCCAGGTTTTAATGGATCTGATGGTTAGTAGCAGCCTCCCTGGGGTCAGGGATGGCTCAAGATGTTAGTGCGTTGGAGAAGTCACGTTCAAATTGACAACGATGGCAGAAACGAATGTATGCGTGCGTGCGTGCGTGCGTGTGTGCGTCTTTGGAGGCTGTATATATGTATGCATGACTTATATGTATGTATATATATATATAGGAGCCGTCGTGGTGTAGCTGCTAGACTCTCGACTGCTAATCGAAATATCGTGGGTTCGTGTCCTGACGGAGCGGACGTTCTTTGTTAACAAAAATGACATTGAGTCTCAGGTCAGCTCAGCCTTGAGTGGGTATCAGGTATAGTCTTGGAAGTAAAGGTGGCCCGCGTAACATTGACGACATCATCCACCGAATGCCGATTTGTCTATAAAATATAGGTATTGCCCTATGTGCCCAGGACACCTCAAGGCTTGGAAAAGGTCATTTACTTACTATATATATATATATATATATATATATATATATATATATATATATATATATATGCCACTGAGTGATGTTAGCATAAACGTTTACAACTGTGTTGATACTCTATCGATTTTTATTGTGATTTGTTCCAGTGGTTAAATTTTTCTAAAATTTAAAAAAAAAACGTAAATGTACACAAGTCTAGTCGCCTATAAATAAATAACTGTAAACACACTAAGGTTATGGACAACCTGTCTCGAACTGCAAGCGCAACGTCACTGAAGTATGCCAGAATAATATTTGGTTGCAAATAGCAGGGAATGCTTTTAACGTACTATTGCCAAACTGTCCAGAAAGATATTTCTTAACAACATGAGTTTTTACGTATACAACTTAATTCCCAATGGCATAATTATAATTTTTTTGGGGGGCAAGCTAGGACCAGATGTGGTTGTGACTTTGTCATCTTGTATGACTGCATGAATGCTGGTCGTGTGCGGCAGTTGTCATTTTCCATGCAACAATCTTCATTTGCCTGGCTGCAGACTACCTGGCAATCTTTAACCTAATTAAATCTACCAGTTTTGAGCCTATTTAACAACAGCTTACTTAATTATCATTTATATGACTACAGACTATCTGAGTGATTGCCAACTTTCCAAATATGTTATACTGTGCTGTGAGGAGCATGAGACTCCAACCCATGGCGATGGCGAGTGGTGATTAGAAAGACCAGCCCGAGTTATAAAAAAGTCTTCAACAGTTATAGCATTGGATTTAGGACCGTTGTTGTCAACATTTGAGTTTAGCCTCTTTCTTCTCACATGCTCAGCTCTCATCCCTTCTGCAATCAGTTCTTCCTTCATTCTCATTCCCTTCTTCATGTGCCTCCTTTCCACAAGACGTTCCATTGACTTTTGTTCTGAGAGCCTACCTAAATACATCATGCGCATGGAAAAACAGTCTACTTACCTAAATAGATATATGACTATAACATACTTAACAGCAAACAAACTTCATATTTTTTTAATGCAATTTATTGCACGAAATATGCAATATTGTTTTCACGGGGGATCAAGAAATTATTAAGCAATTTTACATTGCATTTTAAAGAAAAATGATTTCGACTTCTAACAACACCGTTACCTAACTTGTTTAGAAGCGAATTATGCACGAGTGTTCACGTTTAACAATGACCTTATGTGCTTTGTCACGAAACTCAGGCTAACAGGTTCTAGCATTATTTCTAAATGTTGAAGTCGTATAATCTTCTTCTTGTAGTTAGCATCCACCGAATGTAAATTCAGGCAACAATTTATGGCTGCTCGTCCATTGTGGGTCTTTGGTCTTGTTCAGAACTTCAGTTTTGCGTATACATCCGTTTAAAATAAATACTGACTTAATGGCATCAGAATTGGAAGGAGACAGCCATCAATAAACATATTTTAATCTATATATATATATATATATATATATATATATATATATATATATATATATATGTGTGTGTGTGTGTGTGTGTGTGTGTGTGCGTGTGTGTGTACGCACCGAAATCCTACACGATATGAGTATCGAGAACTGGCTCATAAACAGCATCCAGTTCTAAAAGCTGAATTATTTTGGCATTTTAAAACGTTAAGTGTTTTTGAGATAACGGCGATGGAGGTTATAGTTTCCGGAAAAGAAAGCAGAGCCAAACCTCCCTCGAAGGAAGAAACAAGATACTGAAGATGCAATGGCTATGAAAGCATATAGGGTTGGAAAAATTGGCTAGAGAAGTGGGACTATACCTATAAATTATTTAAGGCTGGGTCGACCTCGAAACCACGGTTGCTGTTTTTTTTTTCTTTCTATAATATACAATATTATTATATTATTTTATCATATTTAACACTTGTGAGAGTATCATAATCTAGAATAAGACCGTATGCCAAAAGCAATCATCCCTGGTGTCCTAACAAAACGAAAACAAAAATTATAATTTTTATATGTTGTTCCTGCCTTTATTCGTAACAGTTATTCCTCATTATAACTTTCTTTTTATGTTCTGCATCTGAAAGAAATTTTCTGATAAGACCGTATCTCAAAAGCAATCATCTATATGAAGCTAGTGTCCTAACAAAACGAAAACAAAAATTCTCATTTCTATATGTTGTTCCTGTCTTTATCTTTGGTAGCTATTCCCCATTATAATTTAGTTTTTTATGATCTGCACCTCAAAGAAGTCGCCAGTGTAATGTTTTCTTTTCTTACACATGTTTTATTTCTGGGTTTAATGAGGCATCGGAGTGATTGTCAAAACTTAAATTATGTGTCGGTTTCATTGTTTTTAGTGGCACATTTAGCAAGAAAACAGACAGACAAACAGATACGCGAGACCAAATGAACAAAAGACACATAAACAAACACGATACAGACAGAACAAGAGAGATAGACACATATTCCGACCTACGCACATACACAGGGGCAATCATTCAACCAGGTATGCCGAAACGAAAATAAATACAACTTATATATATATAAATAGACAGACAGATTTAAATATATACTGATATACACGGACAACGATAAAAACATACATCGATGTACCTAAAGACATACAGACAGACAAGCTGTTATAATAAAGACAGACAGACGGATGGACGGACGGATGGATCGACTGGCCAACCGACTGACCGGCCAACCGACCGACGGACAGACACACATACAGACAGACATACAGACAGACATATAGATAGATAGATAGATAGATAGATAGATAGATAGATAGATAGATAGATAGATAGATAGATAGATAGATAGATAGATAGATAGACAGACAGACAGACAGACAGACAGACAGACAGACAGACAGACAGACAGACAGACAGACAGACAGACAGACAGACAGACAGACAGACAGACAGACAGACAGACAGACAGACAGACAGACAGACAGACAGACAGACAGACAGACAGACAGACAGACAGACAGACAGACAGACAGACAGACAGACAGACAGACAGACAGACAGACAGACAGACAGACAGACAGACATAGATACATGGATATATAGACGATATATTAGACAGATAAAATGACAGACAGTTAGACAGACATACAGATAGACAGACAGATAGATAGACAGACAGACAGACAGACAGACAGACAGACAGACAGACAGACAGACAGACAGACAGACAGACAGACAGACAGACAGACAGACAGACAGACAGACAGACAGACAGACAGACAGACAGACAGACAGACAGACAGACAGACAGACAGACAGACAGATAGATAGATAGATAGATAGATAGATAGATAGATAGATAGATAGATAGATAGATAAATAGATAGATAGATAGATAGATAGATAGATAGATAGATAGATAGATAGATAGATAGATAGATAGATAGATAGATAGATAGATAGATAGATAGATAGATAGATAGATAGATAGATAGATAGATAGATAGATAGATAGATAGATAGATAGATAGATAGATAGAACGAACTTTATTTTCAAAGGGTCACAAATTGGGCACGCAGGCCCGTCTTACATTCGACCCTTCCAGTCAACCATCTTTCGCACAGCAGTTGTATTTTACTAATAAAGCATGTTATGATCATATGATGTTATGCATATTATTAATATTATAAAAGAACACAAAAGCATGAGTTGTAAAAGTGCATGCAAAAACTCGCGCGTGCATACATACACCCGCATACACACGCTCACCCACTCTCACTTACACACACCAAACATGCATGCATACATTACATACATACATACACAGATACATATAAACAAACATGCATACACACATAACACACAGGCCATACGTACACACAAACCATACAGGCATACACACATACAGTCATAAATCCAGTCATGCATGGAGACACACACATACACACACGGACACTCCCACAGAGACACAAACACTCAGACAAAAATACAGACACACACACAGACACTTACATATAAACACACAGGAAAACACACAGCACACATATTTACATTCGTGCTCACACACTGACACACACACCACACATACGCAGACAAACATGCAGACACATACATACAGCCACATAGAAACACACGCAGTCAACACACACACACACACCAAATACAGACAAACAGGCAGACAAAACACATACTGACACCCACAGAGACAAACACGCAGAAATGCATATACATACAAAACACATAGAAATACACACGCCAGACACATATATTCAGCACGCACATACATATACTCTGACATGCAGACACATTACAGACAACAAAGGGGCACACACAACACACACAGAGAAACACACATAGACATGCACAGACAGACAGACACATGCTGACACATACAGTCACGCAGACAGACATACAGACACCCACACACAGAGATACATACATACAGCCTCATAGACACACCCGCAGACAAAAACACATAAAAATACACAGGCAAACATGAAGACAAACACATACGGGGACACACACAGACACAAACGAAGATATACACATAGTCACATCAAAATATGCAGAAAAAGAAACCAGTTCACACTGAAAACATACACGTTGACAAACGCGCGAACACACACCATTCGCACATACACAAGGACACAGACGCATACATTCGCAGACACCACACGCAGATACACAAGCAGACAAACAACATACTCAGAGTCAGATACATACAAAACACGCCTACACATACATACATATCAAGCACACGCGCGCGCGCAAACATACATATCATAC
>CAJHNH020006081.1:0-15141 GCA_905116865.2 Candidula unifasciata
TAACATGTAACTACCTAACATGTAACTACCTAACATGTAACTACCTAAAACTTACTACCTAACACTAAACTACCTAACATGTAACTACCTAACATGTAACTACCTAACATGTAACTACCTAACATGTAACTACCTAACATGTAACTACCTAACATGTAACTACCTAACATGTAACTACCTAACATGTAACTACCTAACATGTAACTACCTAACATGTAACTACCTAACACTTAACTACCTAACATGTAACTACCTAACATGTAACTACCTAACATGTAACTACCTAACATGTAACTACCTAACACTTAACTACCTAAAACTTACTACCTAACACTTAACTACCTAACATGTAACTACCTAAAACTTACTACCTAACACTTAACTACCTAACATGTAACTACCTAACATGTAACTACCTAACATGTAACTACCTAACATGTAACTACCTAACATGTAACTACCTAACATGTAACTACCTAAAACTTACTACCTAACACTTAACTACCTAACATGTAACTACCTAAAACTTACTACCTAACACTTAACTACCTAACATGTAACTACCTAACATGTAACTACCTAACACTAAACTACCTAACACTTAACTACCTAACATGTAACTTATCATCATCATCATCAGGTGCCTTGCCTTAACTACCTAACATGTAACTTATCATCATCATCATCAGGTGCCTTGCCGACTGGCGATCATGGCTCTACACAATCTGCGATCACCTGCAGCATGTATCAGTTCGTGTGCCGACACACCTCCATGCCATGCAACAAGACTGTCAAGCATCTTCTCTCGTTGTCTTCCTCTGTCTCTCCTTCCACATATCTTTTTAGTGGTCACCACATGTTCCATTTTCCCTCTTCTCATAACATGGCCGAAAAATGATTACTGACTCCTTGTCTGTGATAAGTTGTCTTCGGGCTCCCGCCTCTTTTAAAACCTCTTGGTTGCTCCTTTTGGCTGTCCAAGGTATTCTAAGCATTCTTCTGTAAAACCACATCTCCGAGGCCTCCACAAATTCTTTGGCCTGCCTACCGATTGTCCAGGATTCACAGCCTTATGTTAAAACTGGATGTATGTAGCAAGCAAGAATTCTTTTTCTAACTCTCAATGACAAGGATATATTGCACAAGATGTTTTCCGTTTTATAAAATGCAGTTTTTGCCTGTCCTATTCTATTTCTTATCTAAGTTATGCATCTTCCATCTGATGTTATCCATGTGCTCAGATACTTAAATTTCTGTACTTGTCCTAAAATAACACCATTACCTTTTATTACGCACTTAGGAATAATTCGTTTCTTTGATACCACCATTACTTCAGTCTTCCCATTATTCAAACTGAGGCCCATTCTTCCACTTTCTAACACCACAATGTCTATCATTTCCTACAGTTCTTTCTGACTTGTTGCTATCAAAACTGTGTCATCAGCATACCGTAAATTGTTTATATTGTGCCCACCAACCACAATTCCGGGCATACCAATTAAAGCTTTCATTATATGTTCACTGTATATTGAAAACAAATCAGTTGACAGTACACATCCTTGTTGTACGCTCCACTTTATGCTTTGAAATGTGCCTAAACAGTTGTTTATGCTTATAGCTGCTGTTTGCTGCCAATACATTTACTTTATTATTCGTTGATCTTTCCCATCAATGTTTAATTTTTTTAACAGTTTGATTACTTCTTCATGCTTCACACAATCAAATGCTTTTGTATAGTCTATGAAGCCTAAGTACAAATCAATCTTTACTTCTACAGCTCTTTCTGACAATGTCTTTAGGATGTATATGGCATTGTTTGTACCTTTTCCTTCTACAAATCCACATTGTTCATCGCTGATTTCTGGTTTAATTGTGTTTCTTATTCTTCTCATAATTATTCTCAGTAAAATCTTAGTCATGTGACTCATAGGACGTATTGTGCGATGGTCTTCACATTTTAAAGTGCCTGGTTTCTTTGGCAGAGCTATAAATATGGATTTTAAAAGGTCATTTGGAATATACCCACTATTATAAATATCATTTAAAAGTTTAGTTATTATTTCAATTCCAAAATTTCCCAGTGCTTCGATTTCTTCCAGTGAGATGTTGTCTGGCCCGGGTGCTTTTCCTTTCTTCATATGATGTATTGCATCCTTTACTTCTGCAGTCATTGGTGGACCATCATTGTTTGTCTGCAGTTCTACGTCTGGTCTATTATCATCATACAATTCCCCTATATACTCTGTCCATCTGTTAATTATATTACTATGTCCCATTAATAAGTCACCATCTTTTGATTTCAAACATCAAATGCTTTTACGTGTCATCTTTCCTGTTAACATATTTATCTGTTGGTATATGGAATGTGAGTCTTTCCTGTGATTTTCACCAATCTCTGTACACATTTGATTCAGCCAGGCTTCTTTAGCTACTTTGCATTTGTTCGCTATTTCTTTTTGTATTCTAGAGTATTCTTCTTTATCATTCTTTTTCTTCCTTCTTTCATCCATCAACTGCAGAATTTCGGTTGACATCCATTTCTTTTTTGCAACTCTATATGTTGATGGGATTGTCTCTTTTGATGTCTGCTGAATTGACTCACGCAACATATCCCACTGTTCATCAATAGTCTGTATAATTTCCATTGCAATATACCAGTTTTGTACAGTGACATTGTACTGTTCCTTAATTTCTTTACCCGTTCTAAGAATTCCTATAATTTAACTTGATGTTCTGTGGTGTTTTTCTAATGTTCTTTAGTTTTATTCTAATTTTTCCTACAACTGGAACATGGTCACTAAAGCAGTCTGCTCCTGGTCTAGTTTTTGCTCCAACTAAGCTGCTCCGGAATCTTCTTGAAATCAAAATATAATCAATCTGATTGCAGACATTATCACCAGGACTTTTCAAAGTCCAGTCTTCGAGGATGGTGTTTAAACCAGGTGTTACCTGTTATCATGCTGCGCGATTCAGCCCATGCTATTAATATGTCACCTCTCACATTCTTTTCTCCTAGGCCAAAGCCACCCGTTATTCCGTTCACTTTTCGCGTTGAAATCTCCAAGTACCATTGTTACTTCACAATTTTTGCATTGATCAACAGCCATGTCTAACTCATCATAAAATGCGTCAATATCTTCCTCTGAACTATCTGCTGTTGGGGCATAAATCTGTACTAAGTTGATGTCAAACGGTCTGCCGCGAAGTTTTACTAATAGTACTCTATCTGATATTGTCCAAAATCCTTTCACAGTTTTTGAGTTCTTTGGATCCAAAATAATACCAACTCCCTTACTATATTCCTTCCCACCCGAGTAAATAATTCTGTGCTGATCTGAATACTTTTCCCCTGCTCCTGGCCATCGCATTTCACTAATTCCTAATATGTTGATGTTCATTCTCTTCATTTCCATCTTGATGTTATCCAGCTTTCCGTTTTGTACGAGTGTTCTGACATTCCATGTACCAATGTTCATGATGTTTCTACCATTTACTTTTTCTACAGTAGCTGGATTATATATATATATATATATATATATATATATATATATATATATATATATATATATATGTTTGTGTGTGTGTGTGTGTGTGTGTATACACACACACACTTACATACTTAATTATACGTTGCAATAACGAAAACTAATGAGGCTTGGTAAACATAATGATGTGCAATCTGTGTGAAGCGCCACAGCTAATCAAAATGTGCGAGAAAATCTGTGTCTGATTGTGCAAAGAAATATATTTCTTTTTCAAACGAAATGTTTCTTTAGATGACTGTCAGCAGGACACGTAGAACATAATTGTGTTATTTACATCAATATCGTTGTATCTACATTTGTTAATATCACTTGCCGTTCGGTCGTTGAGGTAGGCGGCCAATTTGCTACCTCAGCGACAATACAACACCGATATAATCACATCTCACCAGTACCTGTTGAATCGCCTTCGTTTCGTCCATGCGTGTCCGATTAAGAAGCTGGGATCTTGCGTCATGACCCGGGTTGGCCCACTTTCAGAGATTGTTTAGGATGGTACCTGGCCGAAACAATTATCGACGGAGGATCTTCTACTTTTTTTTTTTTAATTGTGCGTGGCTAGTCCACAGACAACCAGGATAGACTGGTGACTATCAGGATAGACCTTTTGACACCATGGAAAGACTGGCGCTCCGGTATCGCCGGAGTCGCAACTGACCCTCTGGCAAAAGAGGGTCGACTAAGAACCGGGCTGATCACCCCTAACCTCCTCCTGCTGCTGCTGCTGCTGCTTCTTCTTCTTTTGCAAGATGACACCGGTATTTAGAGCACAATAAACAGTGTGTGCAAGAATTATACAGTTACATTCAGGACACACCGTTAACAAGAATTCCGACGTGTAGTTTCCAACTAAAGGAGGCAGGAGCTTCAGTCAAACTACAAGATCTACAGTGGATTCGTCCAATGAATTAATTAAATTAGATTAAAAATAAATTTCCGGTACAGGTTATAGGCGTGTTGATTACTGACTTACTAAAATATTGTGATTCATATTAATTGTGGTTGTGTACCATTGCATTGCAGATACATAAGTGTGTTTTAGGGCAAAGGGTCATCCTTAGAATAAATAGTGGCTTAGCTTGATTAGAGCCATGGTAATATTTTTTTAATTATTTGAGAAATTAAGTTAGTAACTTGATATTATTTTTCTGAGTAGGAAGATAACTACTTTGTTCAATTTAGTGATTATTAATCACAAATGGATTTTTTTTTTGGGGGGGGGGGGTGATTGTATTGCTATTAAGCGTGATATTTTTTTAACGCATTTCTTACTAATAAGAGACCAGATTGCATTTCTAATTGTCATAATTGTACAGGAATTTTGTATACATCTACATGTCAAAAATGGCGGAATGGGTAGCCATTGGTAAAGAATTGGGCCTCCAGGGCAACGATCTAAGGAAATATGTGGATGAAAAACAAAAGGAAAAGGCAGCAGAGGAGAAACAAGAACATATAAGAAAAGCAGCAGAAGAATGAGAACGCAGACTTGTGCGTGAATACGAACTACGTCTCAAAGAGACAGAAGCAGTGAAAGAAGCTGAATTGAAACAATTAGAATTGTTGCAAAAAAGAGGTTGAAGAGAAAAAAATTACAATTGCAAAAAGCGAGGTTGGAGGCACAGATTAAAGCCGATAAGAAGACAGAAACTCAGATTAGAACAAAAGAAATGGAAAATGAGTCAAGAAGAGCAGCAGCAATAGAAAAAGAGAGAATAAAAGCAGAAGAGAACAAATTTAAAAAATATGCGGGAGTCCGAAAATACTGCAGGGAAGACGACATCGGAGCTTATACAGCCAATTTCGAACTTAGTATGCACATGCACATAGTGCCATTGGAAGATTACGCTTTAATCTTTTAAAAACACCTGGCATTTGAACCTTTAAAGATTCTGGAAACAATCCCAGAAACAAAGATTAGATTACAACTACATTAAAAAAAGGTTAATGAAGCATTACAACCTGCACGAGTCTGGCTACAGAAAACAGTTCAAATATTTGAAACCAAAAGGTAGTCAAACATTTGCAGACTATCTGTCAGAAGTGCAGAACATATTCTAAAAATGGGTTAAAGCATTCAATGTAAAAAATGACTAAGTTATTGGTTGATTTGATGTTAAGATGTAAATTATTTGAATCTCTTCCAGGGCCAATGGCAACCTTCCTTAAGGAAAATAAGCCAACAAATCTTGATACCTTAGAAGAAATAGGTGAAAATTATTTTGCAGCACACACTGATATTTTTGTGCAGTCACATTTTGAAATGATAGAAGTGGGAGCAGCAGCCTATGTAAAACCATACCAGCAGAACTTATGGAAAAAAGACTACAGGTATGGCAAGAAACAGGTACAGATCATCGAATGCCACTACTGTCACGAAAAACATTGTGACGACTCGCCTTGCGACGCGAGCCCAGCATATGAAAAAAAAGAGTGGCAGAAGTGATTGCTCATAGAAAATACAAGCTCAATAGGTATGAATATTCCGTTAAATGTTACATTTGTCGATGTTATAATCACACTAGATGGTCCTGTCCTGTTTAAAAACGTTTTAAAGAGGCAAATGTGGTATGTGTAACATCAGATGATGATACATCAGATGATGATTCAGACATCGACTCAGCTGAAGCCAATTCAGTTACCATGTAAGAAACAGAAGAAGAATGTAAAATCAAAGAAGACAAAAGGCCTAAGAACGAATCTGGAGGTATGGAAAAAAAAAGCAAGAAGAGTGACTGGTAAATAAGCCCAACACAGAAAGAAGAAAAGTGAAATGAATGAAAGCAGAGTGTGTCAGAACAAGCAGTCAACAAAGACAGAAACTGAGCTATCAGAAAAAAATGTGGTTAGAAAAACAACAGTAACTGAAAATGCGCAAAACACAAACAAAACAGTGTAGATACATAACAAATGGAACATTTTATTATCTGTGATTGGTGTAAAAAATATTGCAGATCACTCAATCTTGAAACGAACAAGAAGCAATACAATAGGTTAACAAAAATATATCATGACATTCCACGAAAGAAACGGCAGAATGGTTTATCACATTACACACATGTTTGGATGTGGCTATTACACTTTATATTAATGATGTTGTAGATTCTATTGACGACATTCCAAACAAAGAAATTAGAGTTATTCTATACTGTTTATGTTATTCCAATAGTACAACTTTTGACGACTGGATATCCTATTCAGAAAATCTTCTATAATTCACAATTCTTAGTGATTATCAAAAGTTGTCAAATTCTCAAAAGTGTTACACTGCTTGCATTGATACTACTAAAACTATTGCTTTTACATATGGTTTATTCTAAACACTTTCCTCATTCTGCGATTACACTTCCAACTTGTCGGTGACAGCAGCCACAACAGAAAGCAGATTATTTTAATATATTGTGATATTAGGGAAACCAGTTCGCTGTAATCAGGCACAATTTTAGTATTGATTATAGACATTAGCACAGAATTAATAATCATGTATCTAGTATAACAATATTATAGTGTTTCGTAAAGGTGTATTAGTTGTATCAAAAATAATGGTAACGTATCAAGAAGCAAAAAAGGCATGTGTCCACGCAACACATAAGCAGCAAATGTATGCGAACAGAAATACCAAACTGATGACTTTCAAACCTGGTCAAGAAGTGCTCATGTTAACATGATGAAAAGGTATTTTAGAAGAAATGTTAGTAATGATAGTATAGAAAATGTCAATGCTTGTAACATGATCAATGAACGAATAACTGACGCAATTAATGACAAAATACCAACACCGTCAGTGAAGGATGAGATCAACTGCAGGTCTGTAAAAATAAACCCGGAATTATCACCACAGATAAAGTAAAACTCGAGGGGGTAATTCAAAAGTACAAAACTATTTTTACCAATAAACCTGGAAAAACAGATGTAATCTAATTTGACATCCAGTTTAACTCAACCATTCCGGTGAAAGCTAGAAACTATGTTATTCCTATTCATCACATTGATAAAGTTGTGGACGAACTAAAAACAACTACAAGCAGATGGTATAATTGAAGACACAACATCAGACTACATTGGTTGCTTTTTTTTTGGCTATTCAAGGTATTTTAAGCATGGTTCTGTAAAACTACATCTCTGAAGCCTAGAGAAATTGTTTAACTTGCCTACCGATTGTCCAGGACTTACAACCATATTTTAAAACTGGAACTATAGGAGACAAATAGTAGCAAGCAAGAATTATTTTTCTAACCTTCAATGGCAAAGATATATTGCATAAGATGTTCTTTATTTTGTAAAATGCTGTTATTGCCTGTCGCCTGTGCTCTTTTCGACAGTGGCGAGGAAAGTATCTCAAGTATCTTTGTCTTCTTTAATAACGTCACAATTTATAGCCGACTTTTCTTGATTTTCGCCCCGGCACTCCTGGCATACGCACCCAGTTTAACAACCTTTGCTGAAATGCCTCGGTCGAGTCAGCAGGCAAGACCCTGGCAGCTGCTGTACCACGCAACCGGGTCACAGTTTTCCCCGCTACTACAAACTTAGGCAACAGCAACTATTGTGTTAATGAGAGAGTTATTTTAGTCCATCGCCGTGTATGCAGAAATGAATGTAGGGTAACCACTATTCGTATTCGGCCCGACCGCAACTATTCGGCCGAATACCGAATAGTCATTCGGTCCACTATTTGGCCCCGAAGCGAATACGAAGCGAATATTCGGTACAGCCCTAGTATTTAGTATGATAATTGGAAAGGAATAATAATACTTTATGAGAAAAATGATGGGTAATCAACACCACATAAATCCTTAATAGGGAAACATGAAACCCTAATTGAAACAGAAACCAGTGACAGTAGCCAATGAGCACAACGGTTAGGTTGGGACTTTGCGGATTTTCTACATTTCTGTTCCATAGCCGATATGGACTTCAGTACTTGAAAGAGAGTACCAGAATTGTTGTTCTGTTTTATACAGACTGTGGGATGGGATGGGGGGGGGGGGGGGGGAATACGCAGAGCCTATATGGACTACTGCACTTGGAAGAGAGTAACAGAATGGTTGATTCCCATTAAGCCACTTGTTACTTACTGGATACAATAACTGGGGATGTGACAAAAGGAAATAATGTGAAACCTAGTGAAAGGGAAATAACCACCAAAACCCAGAATGATTATTAGGTAATCCCCATCATTACACTAAAGTGATCACAAACCTTTAAAATTATAACCTGAAGAGAAAATAACAGGGAAAAAATTGAAGGTAACATTTTTTACTGGGGGAGGGGGGGAGGGGGGGGGGGGTTGTAATATGAATTCTTGCAGAAATCCCAGTGAGTTCCCGATAGGGAGGAAAAGGTCAGAGAACCAGTGATACAAGAGAAAAACGAGATAAGTGGGTCTAGAATATCCCATGATGAGTTAAGGGATACAGGAAAAGCGTGAGACTGGAAAGGAAGACGTGAACTGAGAGACAGGAGTAAGACAAAGTTCGGAACTGGTTGCGAGAGGTCATATGAGTGAACGCCTGAGGAGAATGGAGGAATTGTGAATACTTGCATGTTTTGAGAGAAGATATGTTTCCTACCAAGTACAAGGCTTTGCTAGAGGATGGATGTGTGATTCGAAAGCACTGATGGATCAAAGTAGTGTGTGTGAAGATTGACCAGGCCGTCGGAAATCAGCCAAACAGAACAAACACGAGGACGAGAGAATGTGTGCTTATGATATGTTGTGATTCAGCGAATAAAAGCATGTAAGTGAACATTCGTCTCTGCTGTGTCGTAATAACTGACTGTTGGTCAGATAGCAATGTGGCTTACCAAAACATACCCCTAGCAGAGCACTTTGCAGTTTTGTTTTCCTGTCCAGGTGCTATTAATCATCCTAGTACTGGCAGCCCTTGTCCTGATTCAATTCTTAATCATGATGCAACAGCCGACTGTAAGTGTATTTTTATTTGGCAATGTGATAGTTGTGTTTTAATCTGCATGTGTGTGTGTGTGTGTGTGTGTTTTTTTTTTTTTAAATATAATTTATAATTTTATGTTATTATGATTATTCAATAAAATCTGGAGATTTATCCAGTGGGTCACGGTAGACTAGTGAGCAGTGCACTAGATCATCTGACAACAAACACAAAACAAAAACACATTACATGTAATCTTTGCCAGGAATACAGTACAATATTTGCTGGAATGTAGGAAATATGAAAACCAAAGTAAACCATTGACTGTATGTATCACGGTAAATTACATAGGACGATGGGAAACTTGCTGCCCACAAACAGCCCCAGAGAGCTGCGTGGCAAGGCCAAGCAATTTATTACTAAGAAAAAAGTCCACACATAGAAGGGTTAAGAATGCCCCTGGGATCTCTGAAGTAGTTTCCACTAAAGATAAAATCAAGGAAAATAATCAATGATTGCACACTAAGGAAACGATATATCCACCATGTTAATGACACAATGTTATTAGATTATCTATGTCTAATTATTCATAGTATAATTTCTATCACAATCACAACCAGATTACAGCAGAACATGAAACTACAAATTGCATTTTGTTCATATAATTAATTATATGATATATAAAATTAGTATAACAGGTTTAAGATTTGAACAACAGATTAACCAATTAGGCACTCGGGTAGTAACCCATAAGAACTCTGTTCTTCTTTTAACTCAAAGTCCAAAGAAGCTCAGCACAGTGCACAGGCTCTGTTGCACCAGCGAGGATCCTGAAATACTTTGGGTATATTTATAACTCAAAATTTTGCCCGGGCAGTGTTATTAGGCTACTTTTTTCAATTTCCAACTGCCAAGGTATATTTAACGTCCGCAACAATGCACATATGATTCCAATGAGGGAACTATAGAAATCAATGCATACACTTTTATTTAATACAGACGGTAGTTATGTTATGCTTTGTGTTAACACTGTGTTAGAATATATGTATTGTAAAGTCACAGTTTAAGTGTGTTACGCCTCTTGGCGTCTTAGGCAGCAGAACCCAATTTGTCAACTGCAGCCAGCTCATCAGCCAGCAGTCGCGATGATAATGGGGACCCCCAGCTGGAGGTTCAGCAATGCACAGAAATGCAGATAAGAAAGTTGTTTTGTTGCAACCTAACAAACGCAACCATGGAGGGCCATCTAAGAGCCCACTTTGGGGTATATGGTCCGATTGAATCTTGTATTATTCTCTGCGACCCTTACACGAAAAAGTAGGACAAACTAGGAAGAAGAAAAAAACAATGATCAATACCAAGATCGAATTTGCAGTATTTATGTGCTGCATTTGTTTTCTATGTTCAGTGATGTGTAGTCAGTGCTAAAGTTAGTCTCATTTACATTGCAGATCAAGACACTTCAGATTTGTGACCTTCAAAGACGTTGAGAGTCTTGAAAGAGCGCTAGACTAAAGACAATGATTGGAGTCAGGAGGGCTATGCCCAGATTTTTTTTTTACTTTACAAACATTTAGCTGCTGATAGTTTCAATCACTTGATCTGTATTCTTAAATAACTGTATTAAAGAGGAGTTCAATGGTGAAGATTTGTTCTCTTCCTCCAATGTCTCTGGACATGAAACTTCTTAGTGCTCACTGGCTGCAAACTTCAGCAGAAAGCCCTGGTTGTTGGTCTCCTTCTTGATAATATTTGACTAGTAGTGGGCCCATTTGGCCGAGCATTTGTGCAACTTAAATAAAAAGTAAAAAGTAACGGACTTTTTTCCACGCCTTTAGGCGTATATGGCTAGACCTAAATTTGTATAGACAAATCGGCACAAAATGGGTGATGTGGTCAGCATGCACCTGGTACTCACTCGAGGCTGTGTCGACCTGGAAGCCAAGGTTATTTTCGAAAATAGTTCGACTCCGCCAGGGAGTGAACCCACAACCTTCCGATCTGCGGAGAGCGTCTAGCCGATCGGCCAAGGCGGCTCCCGCAACTTGAATATGGTTCTAATAACATTTGGCTTTGAGGTTAGGATTGACCAGCAGGCGGTGCAGAATCAAACATTCAACAACTGACAATTCATGCTCATTTTATGTAATTATTTATAAACATGTCTGTGCTGAGAGTCAGAACAAGCATAGGGGGTTCATGGCGAAAGCAAATAACAGCTGCTTGGTGCAACAAAGCTAGGCATATCAGACCACAATTTTTAGCTTTAGAATGGAGGTGAAGCCAGTCACTGCAGCCTTCTCCTGGCATGAGAACCACATATGCAGACACGTTGTGATTGTAACTGACTCTCAGAGATAGGTGGAGACATGCATGCTCTATGCAAAGTGGCCAACATCACTTCAAAGGTGGCAGGAAGTTAGCGTCCTTTGGATATTTTCTCACTCATGTAGGTTTACTGGGAAATGGACAAACAGGCAGACTGCTTGGTTGTGCACCACTTTGGGAGTAAAATGATGCGTGATAAGCTCGCTGTTGTCAGAGACCTGTGGGAGTGTGTGAATAATGGGAAAGCATAGATAGATCGTTAGGAGGTGAGCAGGGGATCTGGCTAACACTGACCACTTGCAGACTTGTCTTTTTGGATGACCACAGAGGCGTGTAGAGAGGACCTGACCAGCATGAGTCCTGGTCCTGTCACAATATGTGGTTCAGCACTGATGCATCCATCCCAGGCACAGTCTTAATATATATATATATATACACACACATGCTGATGAGACTATGCACTTGTCATATTGTAATAAACTCGGTTTTTATCCTTGCAGCCCAAAGGAGCAGCTCTAAATGTCCCTCCCCCACCTTCATTGGAGGATTGGCAAGAGACACCACAGATGAAGACCTACATGAGGCCTTTGGGAGGTTTGGGGAGATCACAGACATCACATCCATTATTTATGAAAAGAACAAGAAAGAAACAACAACAAAATTCAAAGGATATGGCTTTGTCACCTTTGCACAATGTGACAGTATGGACAGAGTCCTGCGTAATTTATAGTTTTGTTGATATTGACTGCAAAAATATGTTTTTTTTCTCTGTAAATTTCACTTAAATACCTGTAGTCAAGTAGAAATGTTAGGCTAGAGGGCAGATTTCATTGCACTGGTTTTTATCCAGTACATCTCATTCTCTCTTTGCTAAACGGCTGCTGCTTGTCAGCCTTTGATGCTGTTACAGAGGAGCGTCCCCACTGCCGAAAATTAGATGCAGGCAAAGCAGTTGAAACCCATCAGAGATTCGACCCTTTCCCAGTCGGCACACAGCCCGAGGGTTCTATCAAAAACCACCACGTACTAGGTTTTCACATCGAGCTGGCAAATTACGCCGCTTAACTCAAGTCACAAACAAAACGATTCTCACGGACTGATGGGGCTAGTCACCAGCCGTCTGAGAATGTTTGGAATGTCACGTAGACCCAATTAGATTGACAATTTTCCAGTAACACCTGGTAATTAATTTAGTTTTGATTGGCAACATGTAATAGTTATACCATTGTGGAAGAACAAAGGAAGCAAGCGAGAATGCGGTCAATACCGAGGCATCTCTCTTTTAAGCCATGTTGGCAAAATGTATGCCAAGATAATAGAAACAAGACTGAGACCAGTAATAGAACCACAGATGGCAGAAGAACAGATGGGATTTAGGAGAAATAGAAGCTGCACAGATGTCTGGCACTGGTCGCACAGAGTTGGAATAAATATGCTTTGAATAAGATGTCACACTTAAACAGTTAATAGAAAAGAACATTGAATACAATAAGAACTTATTTGTGGCCTTCGTAGACCAGGAGAAGGCATTTGACAGAGTCGACAGACAATTATTATGGAAAGTAATGGCAAGATATGGAGTAAGCGAACACCTCATCGAAGTGTGCAAAAGTTTATACAGGGATTGTAGAAGTGTAGTTAGAATAAATCAGGGAACATCTCATCCATTCCCAGTAACATCTGGAGTAAGACAGGGGTGTGTCATCACCACTGCTGTTTATCACCTACATCAACAGTATATGCAAGAATGCCAAGCCCATGAATGAAAATGTTAGTAAGATCAACGAATTACTCTTTGCAGACGACCAGGCCTTGATAGCAGATACAGCCATGAAATTGCAACAACATCTAACATCCATGAATGAAGAATGTAAAACAAATAATATGAGAATCGACAAGACTGTGGTACGACAGTGACAGGCCCTTCGCCTCACCCTGCCCCTCTTACCCCGTCCCACTCCCCCCCCCCCTTACCCCGCCCCCCACCCTGCTTATCCCACCCCGCCCCTCTTACCCCTCCCTTCCCCCTCTCACCTCACCCCTCCTCCCCCCACCCTGCCCCTCCTCCCCCCACCCTGCCCCTCTCACCCTCCCTGCTCCCCTCCCTCCCTCCCTGCTCCCCCCCTGCCCCTCTTACCCCTGCTCCCCCCCTGCCCCTCTTACCCCTGCTCCCCCCCTGCCCCTCTTACCCCTGCTCCCCCCCTGCCCCTCTTACCCCTGCTCCCCCCCTGCCCCTCTTACCCCTGCCCCCCCCCTGCCCCTCTTACCCCTGCTCCCCCCCTGCCCCTCTTTACCCCTGCTCCCCCCCTGCCCCTCTTACCCCTGCTCCCCCCCTGCCCCTCTTACCCCTGCTCCCCCCCTGCCCCTCTTACCCCTGCTCCCCCCCTGCCCCTCTTACCCCTGCTCCCCCCCTGCCCCTCTTACCCCTGCTCCCCCCCTGCCCCTCTTACCCCTGCTCCCCCCCTGCCCCTCTTACCCCTGCTCCCGCCCCTGCCCCTCTTACCCCTGCTCCCCCCCTGCTCCCTCTTACCCCTGCTCCCCCCCTGCTCCCCCCCTGCCCCTCTTACCCCTGCTCCCCCCCTGCCCCTCTTACCCCTGCTCCCCCCCTGCCCCTCTTACCCCTGCTCCCCCCCTGCCCCTCTTACCCCTGCTCCCCCCCTGCCCCTCTTACCCCTGCTCCCCCCCTGCCCCTCTTACCCCTGCTCCCCCCCCTGCCCCTCTTACCCCTGCTCCCCCCCTGCCCCTCTTACCCCTGCTCCCCCCCTGCCCCTCTTACCCCTGCTCCCCCCCTGCCCCTCTTACCCCTGCTCCCCCCCCCTGCCCCTCTTACCCCTGCTCCCCCCCCTGCCCCTCTTACCCCTGCTCCCCCCCCCTGCCCCTCTTACCCCTGCTCCCCCCCCTGCCCCTCTTACCCCTGCTCCCCCCCCCTGCCCCTCTTACCCCTCCCTCCTCCCCCTCTTACCCCTCCCTCCCCCCCCCTGCCCCTCTTACTCCTCCCCCCCCCCTGCCCCTCTTACTCCGCCCCCCCCCCCCCTCCCCCCCCCCCCTCTTACTCCTCCCCCCCCCCTGCCCCTCTTACTCCTCCCCCCCCCCCTGCCCCTCTTACTCCTCCCCCCCCCCCTGCCCCTCTTACTCCTCCCCCCCCCTGCCCCTCTTACTCCTCCCCCCCCTGCCCCTCTTACTCCTCCCCCCCCCTGCCCCCTCTTACTCCTCCCCCCCCCTGCCCCTCTTACTCCTCCCCCCCCCCCTGCCCCTCTTACTCCTCCCCCCCCCTGCCCCTCTTACTCCTCCCCCCCCCCTGCCCCTCTTACTCCTCCCCCCTGCCCTCACCCCCCCCCTGCCCCTCTTACTCCTCCCCCCCCTGCCCCTCTTACTCC
>CAJHNH020006082.1:0-15140 GCA_905116865.2 Candidula unifasciata
TGTTAAAGGAACAGACTGGCAGTGTCCGTTCATGTCCCAGTGTTGTTTAAGGGAACAGACTGGCAGTGCAGTGTCCAGTGTTGTTTCAGACTGGCAGTCCCAGTCCAGTGTTGTTTAAGGGAACAGACTGGCAGTTGTCCTGTTTTGGCAGTGTCCGTTCATGTCCCAGTGTTGTTTAAGGGAACAGTCTGGCAGTGTGTTAAGGGAAACAGTTCATGTCCCATGTTGTTGTTGAAACGGAACAGACTGGCAGTGTCTGTTCATGTCCCAGTGTTGTTTAAGGGAACAGACTGGCAGTGTCTGTTCATGTCCCAGTGTTGTTGAACGGAACAGACTGGCAGTGTCCGTTCATGTCCCAGTGTTGTTTGAGGGAACAGACTGGCAGTGTCCGTTCATGTCCCAGTGTTGTTGAACGGAACAGACTGGCAGTGTCCGTTCATGTCCCAGTGTTGTTTGTGTTCATCAGATGTAAACTCCAGCAGAAAGTTCATTTTGTTCATACACTTACAGATCTTGGCTTGGTTGCAGAACTTGACTGTTTGCTTGCACATCAGTTGTACAGGTCTGGATTATTTGTATGCAGGCTGTTGGTTTCTTGTCCTTCAGGCAGATTTATTCTGACTGTGAAGGAAACATTCCTGATTAGTCGTTTGCTATGCCATGCATGTTAGGGCACAGTGGGTCTGTTCCTGTTGCCCCTCAAAAGGGGCCCCAGAACCAAAACAGGCAATCCGGTCTATCCGAAGACATCGCAGGCTTTGCCAAGTGTCTAGGAGACTTGTTAACGCTTCATCCATGCATATAAAAAGTTCTCTAATCGACAATGTACTACAAACACTAGAATCACAAGGTCAACTCCAATACACTAAAAGTCATCTCTGTAATAGTGCATCAGTCTCTTTATTATAGGTGAAACATGTTACAACAAAGATGAATGGTCGTCGATGGCACACTGTCAAGTCTCTACTGCCTTCCTAAGTATTAATATCGACAGTCTGTCTAGACATGGACAAACCACCACAGATTTTCCAGGTGCCTGCTATGAGCAACTCACACCCCACTGCATAGATACAGTTATGTGATGTACAGTGACAGTCCTCTAATGGTGCTGCCCAAAAGGGCTCCATCACCAAGGGCTCCATCACCAAGGGCTCAAGAAAGATGCACCTATTGGTGAAAAACTCCAGGCCTCCCGCCTGCTATCCCAGTCACTAATCGAAGTATCGCTGACTGACCATCCCGCCTGCTATCCCAGTCACTAATCGAAGTATCGCTGACTAACCATCCCGCCTGCTATCCCAGCCACTAATCGAAGTATCGCTGACTAACCATCCCGCCTGCTATCACAGTCACTCACTGAAGTATCGCTGACTAACCATCCCACCTGCTATCCCAGTCACTCACTGAAGTATCGCTGACTAACCATCCCGCCTGCTATCCCAGTCACTCACTGAAGTATCGCTGACTAACCATCCCGCCTGCTATCACAGTCACTCACTGAAGTATCGCTGACTGACCATCCCGCCTGCTATCCCAGTCACTCACTGAAGTATCGCTGACTAACCATCCCGCCTGCTATCACAGTCACTCACTGAAGTATCGCTGACTGACCATCCCGCCTGCTATCCCAGTCACTCACTGAAGTATCGCTGACTAACCATCCCGCCTGCTATCCCAGTCACTCACTGAAGCGCTGACTAACCATCCCACCTGCTATCCCAGTCACTCACTAAAGTATCGCTGACTAACCATCCCGCCTGCTATCCCAGTCACTCACTGAAGCGCTGACTAACCATCCCGCCTGCTATCCCAGTCACTCACTGAAGTATCGCTGACTAACCATCCCGCCTGCTATCCCAGTCACTCACTGAAGTATCGCTGACTAACCATCCCACCTGCTATCCCAGTCACTCACCGAAGTATCGCTGACTAACCATCCCACCTGCTATCCCAGTCACTCACTGAAGTATCGCTGACTAACCATCCCGCCTGTTATCCCAGTCACTCACCGAAGTATCGCTGACTAACCATCCCACCTGCTATCCCAGTCACTCACTGAAGTATCGCTGACTAACCATCCCACCTGCTATCCCAGTCACTCACCGAAGTATCGCTGACTAACCATCCCACCTGCTATCCCAGTCACTCACTGAAGTATCGCTGACTAACCATCCCGCCTGTTATCCCAGTCACTCACCGAAGTATCGCTGACTAACCATCCCACCTGCTATCCCAGTCACTCACTGAAGTATCGCTGACTAACCATCCCACCTGCTATCCCAGTCACTCACCGAAGTATCGCTGACTAACCATCCCACCTGCTATCACAGTCACTCACTGAAGTATCGCTGACTAACCATCCCGCCTGTTATCCCAGTCACTCACTGAAGCGCTGACTAACCATCCCACCTGCTATCCCAGTCACTCACTGAAGTATCGCTGACTAACCATTCCACCTGCTATCCCAGTCACTCACTGAAGTATCGCTGACAAACTATCCCGCCTGTTATCCCAGTCACTCACTGAAGTATCGCTGACAAACTATCCCGCCTGTTATCCCAGTCACTCAATGAAGTATTGCTGACTAACCATCCTGCCTGTTATCCCAGTCACTCACTGAAGTATCGCTGACTAACTATCCCGCCTGCTATCCCAGTCACTCACTGAAGTATCGCTGACTAACCATCCCGCCTGCTATCAAAGTCACTCACTGAAGTATCGCTGACTAACCATCCCACCTGCTATCCCAGTCACTCACTGAAGTATCGCTGACAAACTATCCCGCCTGTTATCCCAGTCACTCACTGAAGTATCGCTGACTAACCATCCCACCTGCTATCCCAGTCACTCACTGAAGTATCGCTGACAAACTATCCCGCCTGTTATCCCAGTCACTCACTGAAGTATCGCTGACAAACTATCCTGCCTGCTATCCCAGTCACTCACTGAAGTATTGCTGACTAACCATCCCGCCTGCTATCCCAGTCACTCACTGAAGTATCGCTGACTAACCATCCCGCCTGCTATCCCAGTCACTCACTGAAGTATCGCTGACTAACCATCCCGCCTGCTATCCCAGTCACTCACTGAAGCGCTGACTAACCATCCCGCCTGCTATCCCAGTCACTCACTGAAGCGCTGACTAACCATCCCGCCTGCTATCCCAGTCACTCACTGAAGTATCGCTGACTAACCATCCCACCTGCTATCCCAGTCACTCACTGAAGCGCTGACTAACCATCCCACCTGCTATCCCAGTCACTCACTGAAGTATCGCTGACAAACTATCCCACCTGCTATCCCAGTCACTCACTGAAGTATCGCTGACTAACCATCCCACCTGCTATCCCAGTCACTAACTGAAGTATCGCTGACAAACTATCCCGCCTGTTATCCCAGTCACTCACTGAAGTATCGCTGACTAACCATCCCACCTGCTATCCCAGTCACTAACTGAAGTATCGCTGACAAACTATCCCGCCTGTTATCCCAGTCACTCACTGAAGTATCGCTGACTAACCATCCCACCTGCTATCCCAGTCACTAACTGAAGTATCGCTGACAAACTATCCCGCCTGTTATCCCAGTCACTCACTGAAATAGACCTGATCAAAAAGTAATAGTTTCAGAAGCACTAATGCTAATAGTGTACCACATTTCAGAATTTGACAAATTTCTGTAGATATATATAGCTTCGAGATGAAAAAGCCTCTGTGAACAGGATAGATAATTCCTAAAAGTTGTAGATCATGAATTATGTTGATAGTATAGAATAGTTGTAAATTCATTTTACCTGTTACAAATAGAAATTGGCATAAAATGAACAATAAGTGTTGCAGTAACCACATATACTTGACTGTATGCTGTGAGCGGTTACATTGATGTGTTCGACTTGGGTCTCTTGGGTCGTGATTACCTTTGGTTGCCCAACAAACTGTTCTAGCACTTTTTGTTTCCCTTTCCGGTTCCAAAAACCTGTAAGACTTTTGACTGCAAGTACATTGAATAAAATTGTTATTTTGACACCCATGAGTCAAGTGGTTTAAATTAATCTTTGTTTTTCTTTGAATTTGATTACCACTTTCACTTCTAATCTTCTGTTCTTTCATGTTCAGCATCTTCATTTTAAAATACTTGTTTTTCTGTTTTTTATGTACATGGTCTTGCACACAGGATTTGGGATTTGGATACCTATCTTTCATACTATTATTATCTTTCATCCTTTCAATCTTCTCATTGCCGTTGCACATGAAAAGATCATACGTGAAAGCAAGAGGTCCTCCTAGGAAAAAAATGGATTGATAACATTAAAGAGTTGCTACATCGACACAGAATTACTGTAGCCATTGCTACCCATCAGGCAGTGAAGTGTAAACTGTTTCTTCCCATGACGCTTAACGACAACAGTTGAATTTGATGATGATGATGAGGAATATAATATTTGAGTCTTACTGTGTGGTGTTACATTGTATATGTAATCCCATCGCAGTTACTGCCATCTGGATGTGGTATATTATTCGTTCACACATTCTAGACCATTATATACTAGGTGATGTGACCAGTTGCCTGTCTCATTGTCTTTCCTGCCAGCTAATTGTGCAAACTATCAGATGCCCATGTGTACCTCCTCAAAGTCAAACTGACCCTGCTGTCCTTGGGTTCGAAACAAGACCATTGTCTTAGCCACTCTCCATTATGCCATTGAGATTAATAAATCTGTAACCAGTTTTAGAATATAAAGGTTGCTTATTTGGGAGGTGATGTCTGCAGCAGTGAACCATAAGGGTTCAGAGCACTGAGAAAGAGAAAGAGAAAGTTTGAACACAAAGTAAAATAATTGCATACTGAATTGGGAAAGTGAAATGTGTGCAACATCTTGGGAACTTGTCTGTGTAACTTTTCCCTTTGCAATTTTTAATGCAGTGTGTGTTGTTGCCTGTGACAGATTTGATCCACTCACATTTGGAGGTAAACCTATCCCAGAATTCAGATCTGCATTTGGCGATTTCTCGTTTCCAGCACTGTACAGGGCCTGTAAGAATGATATCTGACAGTCACTGTCTTCTTCTTCTTCTTCTTGTGTTCGCTTTCTGATTTACACCGACAGACAGGTCTTGTGATAAACTTGACTGTTTTTATGAGTTCATTTTTAGTCCCATACAACTTTGTGTACAGTGGTGACTCACTGGGCCAGTATTCCTTTCTTAATGGGCTGAACAAGGGACAGTCACAGTGAAGAGGGCAACCTGTTTGTGAACTGAAAGGAAAACACACACACACACACACACACACTCACAGAGTAATGTCCACTTTGATTGCAACACACCAGCCAGCTACATATTAAACCTATAGCCAAGAGATTCAATATGTCCCAGAGTTTGAACAGAACTGTCGACTGCACAAAAGAAGTTGCTAAGAGTTTTGGTTTAGCAATGCAGAGACTCAACAGCCTGAAAAACCTATGGCATATCACCTGGAAGCAAGGTAAAATAAACATGTTGAGATCATGAATCTTTCCTATGGCAACTTACGGATGTAAGTCTTGGATTATTACTCAGTCATTGCAGAAGTAAAGGAGAGCTTTTGAACTGGAAAGGTGCAGAAAAATTCTCAGAATACCAAAGACCAAGAAAAAGGGAACACGAGGACATCTTACATGAACTGAATATCGAGGAGAATTGGTTCATAAACAGCATCCTTTCCCAAAACCTGAGGCCTTTTGGTCAACTGTTAAAGTCATGGTACCCTGGGGAGAGCGGTGATGGATGGATGGTACAGCTTCCAGAAAATGAGGCAGAAGTGGACATTTGGGATGATGGATATAGACATTGAAGAGGCATTGGCTATGAAAGAGCAAAGTAGCGGTGAATTGGCTGGAGAAAGAGAGACTATAACTGTGCCATGATGAGAGCGATGTTCTGTAAAGGATTTGCTGATTGATTTATCTTTAAATCTGGTCAAAATATTTTATTTGGTGCTCTTTTTTATTTATTTCAGCAGCTTTATTTTATTTCCAGCCCATTTGGAACCTTTATATAATATTCCCCCCCCCTCCCCCCTTTCCCCATGAAATATTACCTATTCCGTTTATTCACACCTGCAGAAACTAAATTTAAACTTTCTAATAAATCGTTTATTTTCCAAGTCTTTACAGAATGCATAAAGATTGAGTATGAATATCATTTGCAAATTGTCATTTTTATTTTGTTTTAACTTTCTAGATGTCAATAATTTGTACATGCTTTGAAGATATTTTTGGCCCATCAAATTCTTTGTTGCTTTTTTTTCAACTTCTGCCAAAATCTGTTATCACATGTTGATGAAGAGAGAAAGATGTTACTTGCTCCAATAGCTCTCTTGACTGTGTTGTTAACTGCTGGTCTCTCCGTATTTATTTGCTAGTTTAAACACAAATTGTAAAGAAGAAAGTTTTGAAAGTCACCAGGATCAATTTCATTCAGCTGTGTAGTATCATGTGTGACTCACTCTGTCTCTGCAGAATCAGATGTCACAAAAGCAGGACATCTGTAGTTGCAGTCATCTCCGGGAATTTTCATCAAACCTGTGAACCAAGCATCTAGAATGAGAGCCCCATGTGATATAAAACAGCACCACATGATGATAACCCATATGATACAATCTGTGAAATTAATCCACAACCACAGCTTGAGGATTATCACACAGACCCCTAATTTTAAAAAAAAATGGAAACATCTAATCCATACTTTGCACTTGGCTATTTATACAGGTCACAACTTCGGCAGTGAACATGACCCGGCGACTCCAGAATGCTCTGCTCCAGACCATCAGGGTGGCAATTTTCTCATGTGGGACAAATCTGTCAATGGCAAAAGTCCAAACAACCTGGTCAGTAAAGCATTCAGTTCTTCAAAACTAAGTTTCTCTAGCTGGGTGCGATAACGCGAATATGCCATCAATAGAAAAACTAGTATTATTTTATCAAGACCATCCCATCATTAATTCTGAGAGGTGTGGAAGGAAATCATTTCCCTGAAAAACCATCAACCTGTTTCTGTGCTTTGCTTTTAACTATTCTATTGAGTACATGTTTAGTTATTAAGATGCCTTACTCTGCTTGTGGCTAGTTGGGTTATGTGGCTAGCCTAGAACTTGAATCTGAGAATGTTTTATGGCTAGCCAAGAACTTGAATCTGGAAGTGTTGTGTGGCTGGCCAAGAACTTGAGTCTGGAAATGTTGTGTGGCTAGCCAAGAACTTGAATCTGGAAGTGTTGTGTGGCTAACCAAGAACTTAAATCTGGAAGTGTTGTATGGCTAGCTGGAACTTGAGTGGAAGTGTTGTATGGCTAGCCAAGAACTTGAGTCTGGAAGTGTTGTGTAGTTAGCCATGAACTTGAGTCTAGAAGTGTATTGTGGCTAACTAAGAATTTTAGTCTAAGAGTGTTGTGTGGCTAGCCAAGAACTTGAGTCTGGAAGTGTTGTGTGGCTAGCCAAAAACTTGAGTCTGGAAGTGTTGTATGGCTAGCCAAGAACTTGAGTCTGAGAGTGTTGTGTGGCTAGCTAGAACTTGAGTTTGAGAGTGTTGTGTGACTAGCCAAGAACTTGAGTCTGAGAGTGTTGTGTGGCTAGCTGGAACCTAAATCTGAGTCATGTGACTATTTGGTGACTTGAGTCTGAGAACTCTATGTGGCTCGTTGAGACTTTATTTTGTGTACATGTGACGTTCCGGCCCACTCCCTTGGAAAGTACAACACTTTTGGTGTGACGTCCCGGGTCGTGGGCTCTCTGGATTTGGGTTTAAATGATTTATATGTTGAGTAGGGATTTTCCTCTCAACACATCCCCTCCACCAGATTAACTGAACTATTATCCGGGCTATGTTGCTCTCAGACAAAGTCCTGGATATCCAAGAAATCAGCCATATTGGCTCGTTATTTATATTAACTTTAGCTGAACTTGGTACCCACAAGAGAAGGAACTGGGTTTTAGATGTCTATATATTTTTATCTTGAATGATTCACTAGACAGGGCAGTTGACCCAATCCGTCGACCTTCTCTTGGTAAAGGAATTGTATTATTATTTACTGAGCCCCCACCAAATGCTATTCTATCTTATTTGTTTAATTAAACGTGTAAGAACAGACACATTTGGAATTACAAAAAACTGATGTAGGATAAGACCATATATTTGATTTATTAACCTAGCAATCAGAGTATGACGTTAGTCATCATTATTGTTATAATAGATAGTGATGGTATGGTGGTAATGAGATGCTTCAGCTAGATAACTGAGCACCTAAGATTCGACTGAATGATAATGGTGGTGTTTAGTTACATAAATACATGTTACATAACTTTAGAAAGTGGAACCTCTGAGAGTCCTCGTGTTGAGTCCCTTCTTAGCTGTTCCAATCTTTCCGCCCAGTTCTCCTGGTCCTTCCACCTGGTTCCCTGGTTCCCACCTGTTTCCCAGCTGGCCGAGTTCTAACACAATGTAGTCTCGTGACCGTGATGACCCTCTATTTCTTTTTTGTAGAAAAGACTGATCCTCACCCACATGGGAGCTGGAAACTTCCCGCAATCGCCAAACTAGAATAAAACCATTAGAATTACCTCTAAGGTCGACCTGTTTGTTGCCTCTGGCAGCGATTATGACAGAAATTCCAGGGCTATTCTTATTAATACCCCTATCTGTCTGCAAGGTTAACTCCACCCTCTTCTAGGTTCTACCCAACCCTCAAGGAGATGACCTAAGCCCCGCCTCTGAGGTACGTATAGATCAACCTAGCTATCAAGGGGCCTGTCACTCACAGTGAACGGCCTACAGTACGACCTTGACCAAGATTAAACATTCCTAATTGCCAAACATCTGTTCTTTTGAGAATTTCACTATCATGTGTGGAAACTTTCAGACGCTGGACGCTGGCCTGTCTAGAAATGTCTACCTGACCACTTAATTCCCCTGCTTCAGTTTGATCAAACGGCCCCACTCAGTGTGTGTTATGTAACTTTTTATGACACTACGGTCGCATTCAGGGGAGCTAATCTGAGGTGTGATACGAAGTTATCTCCCCCTTTACTTGCCTCTACAGACTGGGCAGGAGATAATAATATGACATGGGCAGGTGAAATCTCTAACTACAGTAGTATTAGGTAACATTACACAAAGCAGGGTTGCTTTGTCTGGCTAGGACGGGAAACACAGTTTAAACAATTCTCAAATCCCTTATAGTGGTTTTAGAACTAGTTTAGGCTCAGTGTCTATTGCTTTTAATTCTTTGTCCTTCTCTGAACATAAGAAATTATTAAGCACAATGTAACTTCTGAGACCACTGAGGTCATTTCGTCACATAGGCCCACGGTTGATTTTGGTCGTAGCTCGCTATGGCCAATGTTTAGACGCTCAGTGATTTCCAAGAAGTTCATTTCACTTCTCAGCTCCTCTCTGTCCCAAGGTTTCCTTCGCCAGTATTCCTTGTGGAATCTAGATGTCCTGCATCGTTGTACAGTCACCATATGTCCATTCTTCCAGGCTAAGTCCTTAGTCCTAGAATCATGTAGGCATTCTAAGCAGAAGCTCAGTAATGTCCTTTTATCTGGAGGTTCCTTCTTTCTCCACAATCCGGGAACTTCATTTTTAATCAACCCGACTTCTCTGCGGCGCTGATATACATTTGCTGTCACTCGGCTCCTCCCAATCTGTAATGGAAGCGCCTGAAGTGATTTCCTGAACGGATGAGTCACAGTCAGTTGGGTCACCGCTTTTTTCCGCCGTCGTGCACCAATCCTGCTGAAATTTTTTAATCTCCTCTTTATATGAGGGGTATTGTTGTACATCATTATCCCAGGATGTACCCAGAACTTGCCACTGCCTTGTTCTCGGTAGCGCAATAGATCTGTTCTTTCTTGCCGCCTTCTCTCCTTACCCAGACAGCCGCCTAGTCGGTCACATTCTTCAAAGATTGTGTCACAGTCGGAGTCACTGCGTACAAGTGTCTGGCCAGTGTATAAACTGATCAGATCATTCACACACTTTTGGGTCCTCAAAAGTGATAAGGTGGCATTACTTCTGTTTAAAGTTTCCACCCACTGTTCCACAAAAGTTGCTTCTTCTCTAGTGTTGGCAGACATCCTGGGTTGTCCAGTGTCGCTATCCACATTAGAGTTTACAGGAATATCCTGTACTTTCAGAGTTTCCTCTTGTAGGCACTCTGAGATATCGGGAGGTTTCTCCTCTCGAGTATTCACCTTCTTCCTGGTCGGGCTTTCTGATGCCAAGTCCAGTGAAGATAAATGAAGTGGCGTGTTACTGCCTGTGTCGTCAACCTTTTGGGGGTTGGAGTCAGAACTGAGATTAACTCTCTCTTCATGTGCAGCCGCACTGAAGAGGATAAGAGAAGCAGGTGCCCTGTCATTCTCTGTCTCAGCCTGAATTTCTTCTTCTTGTTCAGCCGAACAGAAGGATATATGAGAGTCGCATAAGGTCTTGCCCTCGCTCTCACTAGTGGCTGGTGTGCCAGTCAAACCGCTGGGTCTATAGTCAAGGCAGTCCTCATTCTTGTGACTACTGTCACCCGTGCTTGGGGTTCTCGTTTTCCTACTACTATTCCATTTCGGAATGTGCGGATCCCCTTCGTCTTTTATTGAAAAACTTGAAGGGTTGAAGAAATCAGGTGTGGCTTCCCTGATTCTGCTGTCACGCTCGTGACTGTTTACGGTACCCACGGCACTCTTTTTCCCTCCACGATTCAGTTTCTGGTCGGGAGGAATTTTCTCATTTTGCTCGTCTGAGCTAATGAAAATAAGGGGTCCCCGCATTGTAGGTCTGGTCCCTTTTGAAGATTTCTTTTTCTTGTCCCATCTTTTCCTGGTTGGCTTAAGACTGGAAACTAAGGGTCCCGGCACTGTAGCTACGGTCCTGTTAGAAAAGTTCTTCTGTTTCCCTAGTATCCCTTTTGGGTTAGTAGGTTTGAGGTACTGTCTGTCTTTTTCAAGGTGGTTTTCATCCTTATCCCTAGTTTCTAAACTTTTGGGAGTAGGGGTGCGCACATCTAAATTGGGAGGTTGAACCTCTACAATCTGTGCCCTAGAGTCAGTCTGAGGTGTGCTTTCCTCGACTGCACTCATAGTATCATCACCATTTTCTGCTTGCTGTTCAGGCCGCCTTTCTCTGTCATATTCTTTTTGAGTCGACTGTCGTCTTCTCTCGTCTTCTTCGTCGAACTGCTTCAGTTCTCTGAGGAGTTCTGCTCTTATAAGCTGATACTCTCTCTCGCTGTCTATCTCACGCTGGTAGCTTTCTTCGTCTTCTTCTTTCATACGTTGCAACTCCCTCTCGTGCTCTTCTCTTAGAAGTTGTTGCTGCATCTTACTTTCCTCTCTCTCCAGCTGGCGCTTTCTGTTAAGTTCGCTTATACGCTGTATCTCACCCTCTTCTTCTATCTCACGCTGACGCTTCTCCTCTGCAGCAACCCAGGCAATCCTATCATCCCACTGAACCATACGGTAGTTAACAAAGGTCTCTAACTGTGCCCCTACCATGCCGTCTGCTACCCCACATTTTATGCATATTTCTCGGTACTCTGTACGTATATCCATTCTATCTTATTAGATCTATGAAGAAAGAGATATTATTAAGTTCCCGAGTCAGAGTAAGCGAGATAAATCAGAGCAAGGTACAGTAAACTGGACAACAGAGTAGACTACTACCGCAGCACAGGGATGTGAATGAAAAGAGCAGCCTACCAGACTGACAGCTTTTAGAATGATATAGCAGCACACAATTACGCCTGTAAATGATGTGAAGTAAAATTACATTCAGTCACTAAGCATAACTATCAATGATAAGATGTCAACATTCAATGTTCTACAATCTATATCCAATGATGAAACATGCAAGCAGATATAATCAAAATCAACTCTATCTAAAATTTACTGAATAAACAATGATCAATGGTTATGACGTGATCAATGATAGACAGTTAAATGATACCATCAATTTATTTATTTTTAAAAAGTTATTTTATACTTTTATAATCTCTCTCCATGTATAAATTACTAATTTTAATTTAGACTATATACTGGCAGAAGAGTTAAGTTAAATTTATTAAATTTACAATCATTAGTCTAGGAGTGATTGGCCAAATCCAAATCTCGGCGAGCTCTCCCAGTGTGATGATCCGGCCCACTCCCTTGAAAAGTACAACACTTTTGGTGTGACGTCCCGGGTCGTGGGTTCTCTGGATTTGGGTTTAAATGATTTATATGTTGAGTAGGGATTTTCCTCTCAACACATCCCCTCCACCAGATTAACTGAACTATTATCCGGGCTATGTTGCTCTCAGACAAAGTCCTGGATATCCAAGAAATCAGCCATATTGGCTCGTTATTTATATTAACTTTAGCTGAACTTGGTACCCACAAGAGAAGGAACTGGGTTTTAGATGTCTATATATTTTTATCTTGAATGATTCACTAGACAGGGCAGTTGACCCAATCCGTCGACCTTCTCTTGGTAAAGGAATTGTATTATTATTTACTGAGCCCCCACCAAATGCTATTCTATCTTATTTGTTTAATTAAACGTGTAAGAACAGACACATTTGGAATTACAAAAAACTGATGTAGGATAAGACCATATATTTGATTTATTAACCTAGCAATCAGAGTATGACGTTAGTCATCATTATTGTTATAATAGATAGTGATGGTATGGTGGTAATGAGATGCTTCAGATAGATAACTGAGCACCTAAGATTCGACTGAATGATAATGGTGGTGTTTAGTTACATAAATACATGTTACATAACTTTAGAAAGTGGAACCTCTGAGAGTCCTCGTGTTGAGTCCCTTCTTAGCTGTTCTCCTGGTCCTTCCACCTGGTTCCCTGGTTCCCACCTGTTTCCCAGCTGGCCGAGTTCTAACACAATGTAGTCTCGTGACCGTGATGACCCTCTATTTCTTTTTTGTAGAAAAGACTGATCCTCACCCACATGGGAGCTGGAAACTTCCCGCAATCGCCAAACTAGAATCAAACCATTAGGATTACCTCTAAGGTCGACCTGTTTGTTGCCTCTGGCAGCGATTATGACAGAAATTCCAGGGCTATTCTTATTAATACCCCTATCTGTCTGCAAGGTTAACTCCACCCTCTTCTAGGTTCTACCCAACCCTCAAGGAGATGACCTAAGCCCCGCCTCTGAGGTACGTATAGATCAACCTAGCTATCAAGGGACCTGTCACTCACAGTGAACGGCCTACAGTACGACCTTGACCAAGATTAAACATTCCTAATTGCCAAACATCTGTTCTCTTGAGAATTTCACTATCATGTGTGGAAACTTTCAGACGCTGGACGCTGGCCTGTCTAGAAATGTCTACCTGACCACTTAATTCCCCTGCTTCAGTTTGATCAAACGGGCCCCACTCAGTGTGTGTTATGTAACTTTTTATGACACTACGGTCGCATTCAGGGGAGCTAATCTGAGGTGTGATACGAAGTTATCTCCCCCTTTACTTGCCTCTACAGACTGGGCAGGAGATAATAATATGACATGGGCAGGTGAAATCTCGGTACAATATTTTTTGCTTCCCCCAAACACGAAATTCCCGTGGGAATTCCACAGCTGACTTGACAGTTCATTATTTCAAGGGGTGCAAGTGTGCTGCTGTCTGCTGCTGTTTTTGAGTGTTCATCTAGTGTCTTATGGTGCGACATATTTTGGTCTGTTGATGCGCATTTTGCTGCTTGTTGATGCGCAATTGGCTGGCCTGCAATATTAGTCATGTTTTCATAACATGTCAACATGTGAGTGCATAGCGTAGTTGGTATCACATCTGCTTTGTAAATGAAAGATGCCGTGAATTTCCTTTTTTTTTTTTCAAATGAAATGTAAATTGTGTGTGTTTTTGTTGTCACAATGTTTTTTTTAAAAATAAAATGTAAATTGTGTGTTTTAAATGAAATGTAAATTGTGCGTGCGTGCGCGCGCGTGTGCGTGCGTGCGTGTGTGTGTGCGCGCGCGCGTGCGTGTGTGTGCGCGCGTGCGTGCGTGCACGTGTGCGCGTGAGCGCGCGCGTGCGCGTGTGCGTGCATGTGTGTGTTTTTGTTGTTGTTGTCACAAAGTTTTTTTGTAAAAATAAAATGTAAATTGTGTGTATGTGTGTTTGTTGTCACAACGGTTTTTTTTCACTACATGTAAAATGTGCACTTTGGCTATGTGAACTCTAATGATGTGCAATCGCAGGAAATGCCAATTGGGGTACTGTGGGAGGCCCTAAAAAGGGCCAATCATTCTACATGAATACTGCTGGGTTCACGCACGAATTGACAATCACAGAGATTGTACACGTTAGTAGATCTGAACTGAGGTCAAACTGCGGTGGCAGAAGAGAGGACGGACTAGTAGTCTCTCGGGGGCCAGAATCTAGCAATGTCTGCTAGTATGGTTTCAAACATGTCGCCACCCGCACGTTGAGCGCGCCTGCGCCACAGAAACTCACACATGTAAGATTCTAATAAATGTCTTTGGGTGCCATTCTGGCGCTTGTTTCTCTCCTTTGCCGACCTCCACAAACGTTGGATGCATTGCGTATGAGCACCTGTGGGCAGGTGAAATCTCGGTACAATATTTTTTGCTTCCCCCAAACACGAAATTCCCGTGGGAATTCCACAGCTGACTTGACAGTCCATTATTTCAAGGGGTGCAAGTGTGCTGCTGTCTGCTGCTGTTTTTGAGTGTTCATCTAGTGTCTTATGGTGCGACATATTTCGGTCTGTTGATGCGCATTTTGCTGCTTGTTGATGCGCAATTGGCTGGCCTGCAATATTAGTCATGTTTTCATAACATGTCAACATGTGAGTGCATAGCGTAGTTGGTATCACATCTGCTTTGTAAATGAAAGATGCCGTGAATTTCCTTTTTTTTTTTCAAATGAAATGTAAATTGTGTGTGTTTTTGTTGTCACAATGTTTTTTTTAAAAATAAAATGTAAATTGTGTGTTTTAAATGGAATGTAAAATTGTGCGTGCGTGCGCGCGCGCGTGTGCATGCGTGCGTGTGTGTGTGCGCGCGCGTGCGTGTGTGCGCGCGCGTGCGTGCGTGCACGTGTGCGCGTGAGCGCGCGCGTGCGCGTGTGCGTGCGAGTGTGTGGTTTTTGT
>CAJHNH020006083.1:0-15120 GCA_905116865.2 Candidula unifasciata
AATGTTCTTGCCAAGAATGAGAGACTTGTAGTGATGTAATGTTCTTGCCAAGAATGAGAGACATGGGGGAGGTAAGTTAGCTTCCATAGGCAAGAATGATAGTACGTGAGTGAGGTAGATGTTCTTAGCCAGAATGAGAGACGTGAGTGAGGTAATGTTCTGGCCAAGAATATGGGACGTGACGTGAGGGTAATTCTTTGCTCAAGAATGAGAGACGTGAGGAAGTAATGTTCTTGCCAAGAATGAGAGACATGAGTGAGGTAATGTTCTTGCCAAGAATGAGAGACATGGGGGAGGTAATGTTCTTGCCAAGAATGAGAGACGTGAGTGAGGTAATGTTCTTGCCAAGAATGAGAGACGTGAGTGAGGTAATGTTCTTGCCAAGAATGAGAGACATGAGTGAGGTAATGTTCTTGCCAAGAATGAGAGACATGGGGGAGGTAATGTTCTTGCCAAGAATGAGAGACGTGGGGGAGGTAATGTTCTTGCCAAGAATGAGAGACGTGAGTGAGGTAATGTTCTTGCCAAGAATGAGAGACGTGAGTGAGGTAATGTTCTTGCCAAGAATGAGAGACATGGGGGAGGTAATGTTCTTGCCAAGAATGAGAGACGTGAGTGAGGTAATGTTCTTGCCAAGAATGAGAGACGTGAGTGAGGTAATGTTCTTGCCAAGAATGAGAGACGATGATGTGAGGTAATGTTCTTGCCAAGAATGAGAGACATGGTGGAGGTAATGTTCTTGCCAAGAATGAGAGACGTGAGTGAGATGTAATGTCCGATTGCCAATAATGAGAGACATGAGTGAGGTAATGTTTTCTTGCCAAAGATGAGAGACATGAGTGAGGTAATGTTCTTGCCAAGAATGGAGAGACATGGGGGAGGTAATGTTTTTTGCCAAGAATGAGAGACCGTGAGTGAGGGTAATGTTCCTTGCCAAGAATGAGAGACATGAGTGAGGTTAATTTTCTTGCCAAGAATGAGAGACGTGAGTGAGGTAATGTTCTTGCCAAGAATGAGAGACTTGAGTGAGGTAATGTTCTTGCCAAGAATGAGAGACATGAGTGAGGTAATGTTCTTGCCAAGAATGAGAGACGTGAGTGAGGTAATGTTCTTGCCAAGAATGAGAGACATGGGGGAGGTAATGTTCTTGCCAAGTGTGAGAGACATGGTTGAGACAACAGCTTTGAGAGAATGAGTAGCATGGGTATAAAGCAGGTCAAGACTCGAAGGCTGGGTACGAGATATAAGAAAATTGGTGAATCAATGTCTCTCATCTCATAGGCAACCGTTAGTCCCTAGGAACCATGGAGCTATGCCACTGATTTTGTGATCAGCATCTGCTATGACTGTAAAGTCCTTTGAAGAAGTGGCATTCTCTGCCATAAGAAATGTTGATACTATTATACTGAAGCTGGTTTCCTCTCAGAAGTCTCCTTCTCTGTAGTTGGCTGTGTTAAGCCCTTGCAAAGTGCAAAAGCCCATCTTTCACTGTCTGCCTCCGTAGGAGTCAGTGTGCAGCTGACCTCTCCCAAGTGTTTGTTTTAGTGTTGCATCTTTCAGGTTGCATTTGCAATAGCACTGTGTCAACACTGAACTGAATTGCAGCCTTCACATGCTTGTAGAAATTCTGAGATCTAAGCACCCTGTCCAGTGCGTATTGTAATCCATTTGGATAATTTAGGAAATTATACTGTACCTTTTACCTATAAAATAAAATATGTTGATACGGTTTTCGTATTTTGAACACAAAAAATTGTTTCGTAATGATTTTATCTTCTTTTTATATTGCAGGGCCATGCCGGTGAGATTATCTCATTATCATTTAGCCAAACTGGTTCTGAACTGCTAACAGCATCATTTGATCACACAGTCTCTCTTTGGGATATGCGATCTTACAAGTAAGTATGAAATATTAATCAGTGGAATGAACATAAAAATCTTATGTATCTCACTCGTTCTCTCTAAATTCCTGACCGAAATGTTTACATATATAGTTGGTGTAGACCAGAGTGGTTATTTTCAGTTCTTATACTGAACAATTTGCAGCAAATTACTTTACCAGTTTGATAGCTACTTCTTCTTCTTATCCACCAGTTATCTTATCAAACTATTGGGGGACAGGTAAAGATTTTCTGTTTGCTGTTTCCCTTGCTCTGTGTTCATTATATTTCTCTAGCAAAGCTATCTGTGGCAGGTGGTAGCAGGACATTCTTGTCACATGGCCAGCCAATTTAATCTGTTGCTCTTTAATGAATTGATTCACCATCATATGTCCCAGTATTCATTTATTGATTCCTCTTTACATCATATACATCTCATTGCCTTCAGTTATTCAGTATCCCTATAACAGTAACCCATCCTGTTCTGGCTGTTTCTGTAACTCTGCGGTTCTCAACCTGTGGGTCATGACCCTTTCAGAGAGGTTGCCTAAGACCATAGGAAAACACATATTCATTAAAGACATGAAGTAGCAGCAAAAATAATTTCAGGGTTTGGGGTCACCACAACATGAGGAACTGTATTAAAGGGTTGCGGCTTAAGGAAGGCTTAGAACCACTGCTCTAACTCTTTCTGTTCCATAGTAGTATTGATTAACTCTTTCTGTTCCATAGTAGTATTGATTAACTCTTTCTGTTCCATAGTAGTATTGATTAACTCTTTCTGTTCCATAGTAGTATTGATTAACTCTTTTTCTGTTCATAGTAGTATTGATTAAACTCTTTCTGTTTCCATAGTAGTATTGATTAACTCTTTCTGTATTCCATAGTAGTATTGATTAACTCTTTCTGTTCCATAGTAGTATTGATTAACTCTTTTTCTGTTCCATAGTAGTATTGATTAACTCTTTCTGTTCCATAGTAGTATTGATTAACTCTTTCTGTTCCATAAGTAGTATTGATTAACTCTTTCTGTTCCATAGTAGTATTGATTAACTCTTTCTGTTCCATAGTAGTAGTATTGATTAACTCTTTCTGTTCCATAGTAGTATTGATTAACTCTTTCTGTTCCATAGTAGTATTGATTAACTCTTTCTGTTCATAGTAGTATTGATTAACTCTTTCTGTTCCATAGTAGTATTGATTAACTCTTCTGTTCCATAGTAGTATTGATTAACTCTTTCTGTTCCATAGTAGTATTGATTAACTCTTTCTGTTCCATAGTAGTATTGATTAACTCTTTCTGTTCCATAGTAGTATTGATTAACTCTTTCTGTTCCATAGTAGTATTGATTAATCTCTTTAGTAGGGATTGTTTTCCATAGTACCTTATTGATTAACTCTTTCTGTTCCATAGTAGTATTGATTAACTCTTTCTGTTCCATAGTAGTATTGATTAACTCTTTCTGTTCCATAGTAGTATTGATTAACTCTTTCTGTTCCATAGTAGTATTGATTAACTCTTTCTGTTCCATAGTAGTATTGATTAACTCTTTCTGTTCCATTAGTAGTCTGTTAAACTCTTTTCTGTTCCATAGTAGTATAGTGATTAACTCTTTCTGTTCCATAGTAGTATTGATTAACTCTTCTGTTCCATAGTATAGATTAGTACTCTTTGATTTAACTCTTTCTGTTCCATAGTAGTATTGATTAACTCTTTCTGTTCCATAGTAGTATTGATTAACTCTTTCTGTTCCATAGTAGTATTGATTAACTCTTTCAGTACCAAACACTTTTGAGGAGGAGCAGTTGGCCAAAGTGTTACACTAGGCTTTTATATGGCAGCCTAGGTTTGAATCCTCAGTAAGGTTGGGATTTTTTTTTTTCTGTTGGGGCAAAGATAAAAGCATCGCTTGCACAGTCCGTGGCAACAGCACTAGCCATGCTGCCCTAAATCCTCAGGCTCAAAGACAGATTGGAAAATATAACTTATTTGCTTGTGGAGAGTTTATGATATGCATGATCTTTCCTGAAAGCCACAGCATTGGCTTTAAATGTTAAAGCTGTCTTCCAGAAGATCCTCATCTAACCAGCAAACACTCTTCAGTATCAAAGTTATGTTTCCCCATTTTAAATTCAAACACAGAAGACACAAGCAACAGACTGCTCAATTTATTGCCAGGCATATTTCACTGTATCTCATCAGGTACATACTTCAGTACTAGTTGAATATAATGAAACCAATAAATGAATCCTTTTAACTGAAATACATGGTTAACCACAGGCAAAAGTAAGTACCTGTTTTACCAGGGGAAAAAAAACAGGTCATGACAATGTCTTTTTGTCTGCACAAATCTGGAAGGAAGTGATTAATTCCTCAATATGATCTAATTTTCATTTTCTGCAGCTAAAATTTGATTTCTAATAACTGGTTTTTTTTTTTAAATCATATTTTTAGCTATGATTAGAACTTTTGAGAATTTCTTCTTTGTCTTACCATCCTCCTCTGGTCACCTCAGCGAAGTGGTGGAAGGAGATGTAAGAATATAATTCCTAAGCTAATGGAATGTTATGCGTTTTCTTGTTATGAAAGAATTCCTAAGCTAAAGGAATGTAATGTGTTTTCTTGTTATGGAAGAATTCCTAAGCTAAAGGAATGTAAGGCATTTTCTTGTTACGAAAGAATTCCCAAACTAAAGGTATATAATATGTTTTCTTGTTATGAAAGAATTCCTAAGCGAGAGGAATGTAATGCATTTTTATGTTATCTTTCTTATGACCAGGCGCATTCATACACTGATAGGCCACAAGGCCGAGATCAGCAGTGCCCAGTTTAACTGGGACTGCTCCCTGATAGCATCCGGGTCAATGGATGGCACATGTAAACTCTGGGACAGGGCTTCAGGTTAGTACATACTAAATATTGTCTCAGTTCTTCTTCTTTCGTTCACTTGCAATAGATTATCTATATTTGCAGTGTTGTCTCTACTTTGAACTTTACTGTCCATTATAATTCAATCAGCGACCCGTAAAGTTTGGCTTGCACCAGTGTTTCTCTTGGCCAAAGGTTTTGACTGGAAATTTCATTTTTGGGAGTCTTGGAGGATGTGATCTGTTGTCTCAGGTGCCACTTTTAAATTGTGCGTACATGTGACTGCCAAGTTGATTGTGGCCTGTTTGAAGGCATAGAAGTATTGATGTTATTATTTGTGTATCCTTTACAGGACTTTGCAGAACCAACCTAAGCAGTTTTTCTTCTTACTGTTTGGGATTTCACTAGGTAATTTTACATTGAGTAGTTTGCCAGTGCTTTCAGAATAGTTGGCTCTCGATACCACTGTCACCCCCAGTGCAAGGCGGTCTGCTGCCAAAACATCCACAATTGGGATAAAACTGGCACCCTGGAATTACGAACCGCGTTTACAGTGCCTAAGTCTCAGACGCTGGCTAAATCGTCATTCATGTTCTTTATTTTCCACGCAACAGACATTGTTTAACCATCAAACATGTTCTTTGTTCTCCACACAACGGACATAGTTTAACCAGCAAACATGTTTTTTGTTTTCCACACAGCAGTCCTGGTTTTTTTATCACATATGTTCTATATTTTCCACAAAAAAGTTATAGTTTAGTCATCATATATGTTCTGTAATTTCCACACAACAGTTTTAATCATCACATATTTCTATAATCTCCACAAATAGTGCAAGTGTAATTGTCACTATGTTCTATATACTCCACACAACAGTTCTAGTTTAATTGTAGCATATGTTCTATAATCTTCATAAACAATTCTAGTTTAATCATCATCATATCTATATATATATATATAAATCAATGTTTGCGTGTTTGTTTATGAGCTATAGACTCGGAAACTACTGAACCGATTTAGCTGAAATTTTCAAGATATGTTTGTTTTGATACCGGATGTTTACCCATCATGGTTCGAAATTCTACCTGTCATTGTTAGAGATAGGTGACCACATTTGTTTCAAAAATCTTCGAAACTAATATTTCCATTTTTAGTGGCATTTAATTATAGCCACGTTAGTAATTGCGCATGTGTGATCGACTTTCACAGTGCAAGCGCAGTAGACACGGGACCCTCCATTTTTTACATCCGCCCGTACAGCAAACCAGACTATCTCTATATCGCTGATTGCGAAGTTAACTATATTATACACGATTTCTAATTTTTTTTCTTTTCAAACAACGTTCGATGAGTTAGAGAGTAGTCAGTGGATTTGAGAGAGGGGAAGAGAAAAGGGGGGGGGGGGGAATAGGGCAATATATGTCTGCGCAGACAATGATTGCGACATTTTATCTGTTAGACACGTACAATATCTATTATTGTGCCGTTTCAATAATACTTGAAGTTTATATCTGGGATATCTGTTAATGAGAAAACAATTGCCTGCGGTTTTGAGTTGTGTTAGAATCAGGACACACATTTTGCCTAGTTTTGTTATCTTTTCGTTCTTCGGAAGCAGTGGTTGGCTGGTTGAATGATTAGTACACTGGGTTCCCGTGCGAGAGACTAGGGTTCGAATCCCCAGTACGACAGTTTCCTTTTTTTTTTTACCCGGTAGCAAAATAAAACCCAGACCAGCTCTGTCATGGCAACAGCACTAGCCATGTGGCCATAAAAACTATATATAAAAAAAAATAAAGGTATGTGGGTAAACCAGTTGATAATTAAATTTGACCATTTCGCATACTTATGATTTCTTTTCAAACTTTCTGATTGCATGGTAACGCAGAATTTTTGTAGATTTCCATTTATTTTCATTTCGATTTAATTATTTCTTCTGACCTTGCGTTGGAATTACGCTGTGTTGTTTATCATAGCGTTCATTTCGTAATTATTGTGTATTTTTCCTGTTTTCGTTGCATTTCACTTTTTTCTCCAAACTACTTCGATGAAGGAAAAGAGTAGTTGGTGAATTGGGGGGGGGGGGGGGGGGGTGGCATAAACTGGTAACTGAAAGAGCTTCAAGTCAAAGTAACTGCCTTACCCACTCAAAAGTAGCAGTAGTAGTAGTTGTGATTGAGCGGTTACACCCTAGTGCTGTCATGCCGGAGACCGCCGGTAAGGTGATGGCATTTTTCTGTCGGGGAGCAAAATTACACATCCTAACCTGACCAGTCCATGCCGACAGCATTAGCCTTGCGGCGCCAAATCCTCTGGCTCACGACTCTCTGTCTACTACTACGTAAAACAGATAGCAGTGACATTATTTTATTTATTCTGGTAGCGGTGGTGGTAGTAGTTGTACTAGTACTTGAAGGATAGTGTGGTAAATATTACACTAGCCGCATTTACTACTCATTACTATTCCTGCTCCCTTTTTTAGTCCGGATATCAAGGTCAGTTACAAGAAAAGATTGTCGGGTGATGACTTTCGAATCCTTCGATGAGAGAGAGAGCAGATGGGGGAGGGGAGGGGGTGATGACAGAAACTGTTAACTTAAAGAGCTTAACGCATGATTTTAAAGTTTTCATTTCTTAATTTATTTATATTTTACTACCGCTGCCTCCGCTATTCTCATTTTTTAAACGACTTACTTGGTTATTTACAAGTACAGTAGTAAGCTTTACTTCCATCTCAAAAAAAAATACAAACAGCTTTAGCATGTGATAACCAAATAACCATTTTTTTACTGTGCTAATAATACCATTTATGGAAAATCTTGCAGAAACAGCAGAAAATGCTGCTAAAGCACATGATCTACAAACCCTACACAAAATTACCCAGCAAATTTTCGGAAACAGAAACAATTATCACAGCATACCTATCAGAGATAACCAAGGCAGACTGCTCACCACAGAACAAAAACAAGACATGCAGTGGACTAAACACTTCTCCGACCTCTTGAACAGACCTGATCCTGAAAATCCCCCAGATATTCAACCAGCCTCTCAGGACATTGACATTATTACTGAACCACCAAGCAAACAAGAAATCCTTAAAGCTATCCACACTTTAAAGAACAACAAAGCACCAGGCAAAGATGAACTGCCAGCAGAACTTCTTAAAGTAGTTCCCAACACAACTGCTAGCATTCTAGAACCATTGTTCAAGGATATTTGGGAAAAAGAAGTGTTGCCTGATGACTGGACTGAAGGAACAATAGTCAAAATCCCCAAAAAAGGAGACTTAACAGACTGCAATAATTGGAGGGGAATTACTCTACTCTCAGTACCAAGCAAAATATTTTGTAAAATCATCATAATGCGGCTTGAAAAAGTAGTAGATAAATGCCTACGAGTGGAACAAGCAGGATTCAGAAAGAGCAGAGGAACAACTGAGCACATCTTCGCCATACGTAACATTTTAGAATAATGCAGCGAATGGCAGAGAAGTATATATATATTAATTTTGTGGACTTTGAGAAAGCTTTTGACAGCGTCCAAAGAGACAGTCTGTGGAAAATTTTACGACATTATGGAATTCCAGAAAAAATATTCAACATAATTGCTCTCTTCTATAAAGACTTTTCCTTCAGTATAAAAAATTACAATACATCTTTCCCAGTAAAGACGGGTGTAAGACAGGGATGTGTTATTTCATCTCTCCTCTTCAACCTTGTGATTGATTGGATACTAAAGAACACAGTAGACAGGACATTAAGAGGCATACGATGGACTCCATTCACCATGCTTGAGGACCTTGATTTTGCAGATGATATAGCACTCCTATCACATAAACATGAACATATACAAGAGAAAAGTAACAGACTAAACTGCACAGCAGAAATGGTGGGACTGAGAATAAATACAAAGAAAACTAAGATCATGACAAACAGTCCAAACCAACAACCAGTGACCATAAGTAACCAATCACTTGAAAATGTAGAACATTTCACATATCTTGGCAGTGTGGTGTCCCTACTGGGAGGGACAGAGGAAGACATACAGTCATGTCTGAACAAAGCTAGAGCTGCTTTTGGAAGGATGAGGCAAATCTGGAAATCCAACAATTACTGCAGAGGAATGAAACTCCGACTCTACAAGAGCATCATTTTGCCAGTTCTTCTTTATGGAGCGGAATGCTGGAGAATGACCAAAAAGGATGCACACAAGCTGTCCACCTTCCACCACACATGTCTACGTAGAATTATCAAAATTTTCTGGCCAGATACAATCTCAAACACTAAACTACTTCAAGCCACAAACCAAGAAACTTTAGACAGTATGATTACCAAGAGAAGAGAAAATGGCTTGGCCACGTTATGAGAATGTCTTCTGATATACCTGCCAAAACAGCTCTCACATGGACACCAGAGGGAAAGAGAAAACAGGGTCGCCCAAAAACAACATGGAGACGAACGATGGAAAGTGACCTGAGTGCGACATCTTTGACATGGAAAACTGCACTGAAGATTGCACAGGACAGGAAAGCATGGATTGTCCTCTCTGAAGCCTCATGTGCCACTAGGCATAACGAGAACTGATGAATAATAATACCATTTAAACAACCACTAATATAAAGACGCAATTATATGTTGCGTGTTCTAAAGTGGCAAACCAGACTATCTCTATATTTGTGCAGAGAATGATTGCGACATTAACTATATTAGACATGTGCAATTTCTATTGTCTTTCTTTTCCAAAAGCCTTTTTTTGAGGGAGCAAGTAGTAGGTGCATTTCGGAAACGGGGGGGGGGGGGGGGGGGGGGGGGCATCGAAGACTATCTCTGTATGTGCGCAGACAATGATTGCGACAGTAACCATATTTAACACGTGCGATTTCTATTTTCTTTCTTTTCCATTTAGCCAAGCTATGCCACAGCAACGTGTGGCCGGGTACAGCTAGTGTTGTATATTTTCCACAGAACAGTTCTAGCTTAGTCATCACATATGTTCTATATTCTTCTTACAATTTTAGTCTAATCATCATCATATGTTCTATATTTTCCACAGAACAGTTCTAGCTTAGTCATCACATATGTTCTATATTCTTCTTACAATTTTAGTCTAATCATCATCATATGTTCTATATTTTCCACAGAACAGTTCTAGCTTAGTCATCACATATGTTCTATAATCTTCATACAACAATTCTAGTTTAATCATCATCATCATATGTTCTATATTTTCCACAGAACAGTTCTAGCTTAGTCATCACATATGTTCTATAATCTTCATACAACAATTCTAGTTTAATCATCATCATCATATGTTCTATATTTTCCACAGAACAGTTCTAGCTTAGTCATCACATATGTTCTATAATCTTCATACAACAATTCTAGTTTAATCATCATCATGTGTTCTTTATTTTCCACAGAACAGTTCTAGCTTAGTCCTCACATATGTTCTATAATCTTCATACAACAATTATAGTTTAATCATCATCATATGTTCTATATTTTCCACAGAACAGTTCTAGTTTAGTCATCACGTATGTTCTATAATCTTCATACAACAATTCTAGTTTAATCATCATCATATGTTCTATATTTTCCACAGAACAGTTCTAGCTTAGTCATCACATATGTTCTATAATCTTCATATGACAATTATAGTTTAATCATCATCATATGTTCTATATTTTCCACAGAACAGTTCTAGTTTAGTCATCACGTATGTTCTATAATCTTCATACAACAATTCTAGTTTAATCATCATCATATGTTCTATATTTTCCACAGAACAGTTCTAGCTTAGTCATCACATATGTTCTATAATCTTCATATGACAATTATAGTTTAATCATCATCATATGTTCTATATTTTCCACAGAACAGTTCTAGTTTAGTCATCACGTATGTTCTATAATCTTCATACAACAATTCTAGTTTAATCATCATCATGTGTTCTATATTTTCCACAGAACAGTTCTAGTTTAGTCATCACATATGTTCTATAATCTTCATACAACAATTCTAGTTTAATCATCATCATATGTTCTATATTTTCCACAGAACAGTTCTAGCTTAGTCATCACATATGTTCTATAATCTTCATATGACAATTATAGTTTAATCATCATCATATGTTCTATATTTTCCACAGAACAGTTTCTAGTTTAGTCATCACGTATGTTCTATAATCTTCATACAACAATTCTAGTTTAATCATCATCATATGTTCTATATTTTCCACAGAACAGTTCTAGCTTAGTCATCACATATGTTCTATAATCTTCATATGACAATTATAGTTTAATCATCATCATATGTTCTATATTTTCCACAGAACAGTTCTAGTTTAGTCATCACGTATGTTCTATAATCTTCATACAACAATTCTAGTTTAATCATCATCATATGTTCTATATTTTCCACAGAACAGTTCTAGCTTAGTCATCACATATGTTCTATAATCTTCATATGACAATTATAGTTTAATCATCATCATATGTTCTATATTTTCCACAGAAAAGTTCTAGCTTAGTCATCACATATGTTCTATAATCTTCATACGACAATTATAGTTTAATCATCATCATGTGTTCTATATTTTCCACAGAACAGTTCTAGTTTAGTCATCACATATGTTCTATAATCTTCATACAACAATTATAGTTTAATCATCATCATATGTTCTATATTTTCCACAGAACAGTTCTAGCTTAGTCATCACATATGTTCTATAATCTTCATATGACAATTATAGTTTAATCATCATCATATGTTCTATATTTTCCACAGAACAGTTCTAGTTTAGTCATCACGTATGTTCTATAATCTTCATACAACAATTCTAGTTTAATCATCATCATATGTTCTATATTTTCCACAGAACAGTTCTAGCTTAGTCATCACATATGTTCTATAATCTTCATATGACAATTATAGTTTAATCATCATCATATGTTCTAAATTTTCCACAGAACAGTTCTAGCTTAGTCATCACATATGTTCTATAATCTTCATACGACAATTATAGTTTAATCATCATCATGTGTTCTATATTTTCCACAGAACAGTTCTAGTTTAGTCATCACATATGTTCTATAATCTTCATACAACAATTATAGTTTAATCATCATCATGTGTTATATATTTTCCACAGAACAGTTCTAGTTTAGTCATCACATATGTTCTATAATCTTCATACAACAATTATAGTCTAATCATCATCATGTGTTCTATATTTTCCACAGAACAGTTCTAGCTTAGTCATCACATATGTTCTATAATCTTCATACAACAATTATAGTTTAATCATCATCATGTGTTCTATATTTTCCACAGAACAGTTCTAGTTTAGTCATCACATATGTTCTATAATCTTCATACGACAATTCTAGTTTAATCATCATCATATGTTCTATATTTTCCACAGAACAGTTCTAGTTTAGTCATCACACATGTTCTTTAATCTTCATACAACAATTATAGTTTAATCATCATCATGTGTTCTATATTTTCCACAGAACAGTTATAGCTTAGTCATTACATATGTTCTATAATCTTCATACAACAATTCTAGTTTAATCATCATATCATATGTTCTATATTTTCCTCAGAACAGTTCTAGCTTAGTCATCACATATGTTCTATAATCTTCATACAACAATTCTAGTTTAATCATCATATCATATGTTCTATATTTTCCACAGAACAGTTCTAGCTTAGTCATCACATATGTTCTATAATCTTCATACAACAATTCTAGTTTAATCATCATATCATATGTTCTATATTTTCCTCAGAACAGTTCTAGCTTAGTCATCACATATGTTCTATAATCTTCATACAACAATTCTAGTTTAATCATCATATCATATGTTCTATATTTTCCTCAGAACAGTTCTAGCTTAGTCATCACATATGTTCTATAATCTTCATACAACAATTCTAGTTTAATCATCATATCATATGTTCTATATTTTCCTCAGAACAGTTCTAGCTTAGTCATCACATATGTTCTATAATCTTCATACAGTAGTTTTTTTTTTTTTTTTTTTAAATAAAGATAATTTTCTGGAATTACAGCAGGGTCATGACCTGCTCTCGGCAGGCAGCTAGCCATTCTGTGGAAAGAGACTGAGCCATACTGGATAAAACCCAGTGCGGGGAAGTCGATCCCGTGGACTTCAACCTTTTAACACAGCAGCAGAAGTGGAAGTTGTAAGGATGATGATCCGTTATCAGTTCACTAAATATTAATGTGCTACTGGTTTTTTTTTTAAAACACAAGGGAGATGTATAGCCACGCTCAGAGGTCACACTGACGAGATTCTAGATGTGGGATTTGACTGCACAGGGCAGAGAGTGCTTACAGCTTCAGCAGACAACACAGCCATGTGTTACAGCGCAAGCACCAACCAGCTGCTGTCCAAGTTTCTGGGTCATGAAGGGGAGATATCCAAGGTGATTGGCTGGTTTTTATTCATACATACAATCTCTTCTTCTTTTTTCCTGGTGCTCTGCCATTCATTGATAGAACTGTTTAAAATAAACAACAATTTTAGAAATAACTCAAATATACATACAACTTTATGAACAAGGAATAAATATTTTGAGTTATAAATGTGACATTAAAAAAAAGAACTGTCTCTCTCTCTCTCTCTCTCTCTCTCTCTCTCTCTCTCTCTCTCTCTCTCTCTCTCTCTCTCTCTCTCTCTCTCTCTCTTGCACATGCACGCATGCATGCACGCACACACACACACACACACACACACACACACAGATATATATATAAACACACAGACATTCTCCTTGACTTACGCCCTATGCAACTTAGACAATCTGCACTTATGACCACACACACACAAAATACAAACAGTAAATAAAGAAAGATAACTAACAACATTGGTAAAGTCAAAAAGTTCCCAGAACTGATGCATTAGCATATATTATGTGTTTTTCACATTATTTACAATAATTATACTTACAGAGATTGCATTTTTTATGTTTTATTTACAATTTTTATAACCTCTTTGAATGAAAATAGTTTTGATAAATATAAATTTAGCTTACAACCTGTTGGTCAGAACGGAACTCACTCAGGGACACCCTGTATATAATAGGATAGGAGCCGTGGTAGCATAGTAACTGGATGTTCACCTGTCGGCTCAAGGGTCAAGGGTTCAAATCCACATCGAGGCAGATTTTGCCCACCCAGCCTAGAATACATACCAGCTAATGCCATGGGAAGTAAAGGTGGTCAGTATGTTGTTGATCCATCACCCATTGAGTGGCGATTGTTTTATAAAAATATAGGTCTAGCGGTATATGCATGATGTGTCTGAGGGGTTGATAAGGTCCTTACTTACTTTACTGTTCTTCTTATTCTTTTTTTACTGAATGTTAGAACTATTTCAGATAAAATTGCTCGGTATGTATGATCAAACTATACTTTCGGCCTTAAGAAAACGCTGATTTATAAAACACAGACATGGGTGCTACTATAATCTGGTAATTTGGTAATCTTAATTTCAGCTTCATAGCAAACGGGTCACCCCGTAGTTGCTCCGCTCCTGTGTCAACGAAAAACACACAAACAGTCCCTTGTGGAAAGATTGACAGATTGCTGTCTCAGCATATGTGCTCGCTAGCATACACACGCATTAAAAGCATATTGTAGCCATCCAAAGTGCTAACACAAACAGTCCAACATTAGAAATACAGTTCATCATGGATAGTAGCACTAGTGACTAGCAGAAGTCACCAACAGATCAGCAGTTGCACACGCGATCAATTTTAATAACATAATGGCACCACCAATATTGCGACAACTGGCATCGCGCCATTTCATTTTTACAATTTACACTACCATGTTGGTCACAGTCAAAAAACATTCCAAATGAAATCTGCAGCTCACAGTGTCACGCCATGCGCTCAACTCAGAAGCTGGGCAACAAAACTATATCCTTCCAGTCTACAAATGGAGCAAAATTGCAACTGCCACCATTTGGCAGAAGCAGAAAAGATTTGCCACGGCTGAAAAAAGTGGCCGTGCCTAGCGTCCATTTTGACCTGAAGCATTATGTGAGGGTTAATAAATGGTCACCCCAGCAGTACCCTCACTATTAGCTGGGGAAGGGACTTAGGACATTACATCCACCAGCAAGCGTCGTCCCTACAACGACCTGACTGCCTTCGTTAAATGTCATGCCCAGGTATTTCATGGTGTCCGTTCTCTCGATGTCCGCACCACATTTGCTTAAGACTGGCGTTGGTGTACTGACGAAGTGGGTATTCAAAGAGAACCATGTTAAGGAGGCTTTGGACAGGTTCACCTGAGGTCTTGATTCCTGGCACCACTCACTAAGTCTGTCTAGTTCGT
>CAJHNH020006084.1:0-15108 GCA_905116865.2 Candidula unifasciata
TTTGTTTTGAGCCTTCTGAAATTGTGACACCCATAAAAAATGAAAAATGCACCTATAAAATAGAAATAAGTGTTCGGAAAAAAGCAAAAAAACTAAAAAAGGGAATAAATAAAAGCTTTTGTTTTTAAAAAAAAAAAAAAGGATGCAACAGTTAGCATCATTTATTTTTGGGTTAAATATTGCAAGTTTAAAAATTTGGTACACTGTTTTTTTTTTAAAGGCAATTAATATCCCTATAGTGATAACAACACAAAAATTTACATTTTTTTAAAGAAAAACTTTTTACTCAAGGGTGAAAGCTAGGGAGGGGCAAAAAATACTGGATTCTTGACAGACCGGGTTTTTTAATCCTTTTAAGGCTAAAGATTTTTTTTTTTTTTTTTTTGGGGGGGGGGGGGTGTGGGGGGGTACAAAGGTAACATATAACCGCACATTTCAGGGCAAGTGCACTGGCCTTTCATCCTAAATTTTAGTTTAAAACACTTTGAACAGAAAAATCTTTCCATTTGTGGAGAAAACAAACTTTTATGAACAAGTTTTGGAAAAATTAGGATTAACAACAGGATGTCCTTTTATCCTACGTCGCTTTTGCGTCACTTTATGATTTTTAAAACATTATTTTTTGTGTGATACAAATTGTACATGATTTTGTATATTAAATGACAAGGGAAAAGGTCTAGAACTGTTCCTACTGCTCTGTCATTGATGAATCTCTGCCAGATGGTGACAATAGTCTTATATTAGGACTGATATCTAAGTGACAAACCTTTTGGCGATAATTTAGTTTAGGATATGAAAACTGAACAAAATGTTTCAATCGGATTATCTATTTCGATCAGCGGTTTTCCCGATTTTTGGTTGTTGTGAAATCTAACACATCATTCAAAAATGATCATAACATCCAAAGTGTTTAAATTAATTGTTTCAAATAAATACTAGCTAATATAAAATTGAACAGAGAAGGCGTGTGAAATGCATCATTAGAATTCTTGGCAATTAAAAAAAGAGCAGAAAAAGCACAATATGTTTTTTTCTTCTTTGTTTTAATTCGTGTTCACAAGCTAAAAACTCTGGCGGAAAGTTCTGGTTGTTCATCCACTTCCGGACTGCAGTCCTGTTCCAGAACCTAAGTGATGTGTATGCACAAATTTTACAGATCTGACTCATTTGTATGCAGACTGTTGGTTCCTTGCCTATCAGGGAGATGCACCCTGACTTCAAAGAAAGCTCCCAATTAGTCGACTCTTACAACATGCTTTTGTGTAGGCAGTAGGTCTATACTTTTTTCCTCTTTAATAGGGCCCCCGAACATACATGAGGATAATACATTTTGAGTCTTAGAAACTTTTATTTTTAAATTTCTTTTTTTTAATTCAGAGGGTTGGATTCTATACTTTTTTCCTCTTTAATAGGGCCCCCGAACATACATGAGGATAATACATTTTGAGGCTTAGAAACTTTTATTTTTAAATTTCTTTTTTTTAATTCAGGGGGTTGGATCCTATGACCACTGAGCATGCAGGCAAACTGAGACATTGCTCTTCCAATAAATTTTTTTCAAATGGATTTTTCACATTTAGAGTAATTTGTTGTGCAAAAGTGAAATTTCATTAGAAGGGAAGCAATCACTTAATATAAAAGGAGCAAAGAAATAACTTCCTTCCTTTCCCATGGCCATGAAAGCGGGATTTGTTGACATATCCACAGAGAGCAAAGTGTCATAAGTTGATTTTAATGTTTTAATAAAAACCAAAAAAATTGTTTGTCACAAATAGTTTTTTTTTAAATATTATTATTTTTTTTTTCTTTTTGTTGTTGTTGTAAATATACTCCAGTCGGCAAGGCACCTGATAATAATGAATTCTATCTAACACGTCTACACACTACACAGTTGCAACCAGTTATAAAGACAACACGGCCACTGCCCAAGTTCCTCAAATCATCAAAAACGCATAAAATTCTGAAAAACAGGCTTTCTCAGGGAGTTATGAACCCTTTCCTACACTAGCGGTTAATATGGGCAGCAAAGACAGACAGTAAACTTAACCCTTATAATCTATAATCTTAAAATATATTTAATACTTATAATTTAGTCTACCCCTTCATGTTTAGATGCTCCTTGACTTTTAAAATCCTTTTGCTAATTATGTAATTCACTTAATAATTAACACTTTAGAAATAATAAAATAAATGTAATTAAAAGTAACCGCTGGACAGCATGAAACATATATGGTATTTGTGTTGGATAGTGAGGGTTGGCTTTAATCTGCCTCAAGTAATTAGGTTGTATATAGTTTTTCTATGCTTGCTACACTGTATTTTCATAAATAACAAATTATTCTTTTTCAAATATGGTAATTTGTTATTTTCTTGTAAGACAATTTTACACTGTACTCTACATTATTTTAAAACTATTTGTTTTTTTTTCCCCAGCTTCAACACATTAAAACTCACTTTATTAATATATCCTGGATCTTAAAGAAAGCAATTAATGGACAGACAAGATTCAGTCAATATAATGTGATTAAAATAAAAACAAAGAATCTACAGTAATAAAAGAAGATAGATTTAGGTCAAATCACTTTTTGAATTACTGTTGATAAAATTCCATTGAAAAGAAACGCAGTAATTAAAAGGAAGTGAATTTTTTAAATAACCATCAACTAAAATCCTGGAAAATGTCTAATACAGTGGTACCTAGACTAACAAACTTAAATTGTCCCTGACTCTGGTTGTATCATGAAAAGTTGTATCTCAAAACCCGTCATTACATCTCAAGGGAAATCAAATTATCATTCTCATATTAACAATTTGTGAAAATTAAATAATAATGAAGATGAATTACTCTCACCTCAATTAAAAAAAGGCAACGAAAAAGATCAAGAGTGAGAAGGAGCATATTTAGGCAATAAATATATGTTTTACATATCATTAAAAATTTTTATTAATCTAATCTGTGGTTTTATATGATATGTTATTTTTGTAGAGTTAAAATCACCTTCCATTAAGTAAGTTAGTTAGTTAGTTAGTTGACAGATTATCATCATCGAACTTTGAACCATCCAGTCCATAAGTGCTCAGATCCCCTCTTCAGTATCCTCCTAAGAGTGTAGTTGCTTATGACACCAATTCTGTGTTGGTGTACTATTCTTCTTATTATTCTTCCATCAGGATGTGGAGGGCTCGGGCATATCTCAAAATATGTGCTGATAAGAAACACCCACTGCATCAAGCGCTTTTTAGTGAAAAGGGCGACAGACTGAAGAGGGGGAAATCGTGGCTAGGTCGGGCAGAAGATGTTATTAGGCAAATATGCAGCCTAACCGACATCATACCTGGTGCAGAATGGATACCTGTGCCTCAGGCGTTTATTTGTACATTTTCCTGTATTGTCACACTCAACAGGCGATGTAGAGAAGAGAATCCTGTTGCTGTTAATGCAGAGGTCAACGCTCTCATCGGTGAAAATTCAGACGAAGCAGATGCAATAATCTATACAGACGGATCCGTTATACGCCAAAGAAGAAGCGCATGGGCATTTACAGCACGCTCAGCGGGCAGAACAGTCAAAGAAGCCAACGGCGCCTTCTCCATGACAACCAGCAGCATGACGATGGAGGTGATGGCAGTGACACAAGCGCTTGCCTGGCTTCAAAAACACAAAAATACACCCGCGTGTGTATACTCAGTGATTCAATGAGTATGATCCGGAGGGTTCAGGCAGGTTCAGTGCGAAGACAATGGCTTGAATCATTACAGAAGTCCACTGTCCGTGGAGTCACCTTTATTTTTGTTCCGGGACACGCAGGCGTCGATGGAAATGAAAGAGCTGACAGGTTGGCTGGATCCGCTATCACTACCGACGGTCAGCCTATGGATCATGCTGATATTATCAATGCCCTCAGAGAAATGGGAAGGATAGACGACTTTGGTGGCAGTGAATCCACATCACTCGCCAGAATGGCAGACTTGGGAATTAAGATCGGCACAGCAAAAAACGAGACGCACACCAGTTACGCCAGAAGACTTGTTAATCAACATAGAACTGGTACTATTAGCCATCGGACGTTGGGGTTCATACTGAGGGGAGGATCTGAGCACCTATGGACATGTCCGGAGTGCAATGAGGATAACCCAACTAACTAACTAACTAACTATCTTCTTATGGCCTCTGTGTAGTGCTCTTGTCTGGATTCACCTCTTTTGATGTTATGTTCATGTAGTCTCATCAGTGTTGCAGATTCACAAACATTACTTGATTCATTCAATTGAGTCGCCTGTCATTCAGTATATCAGCCTTGTACATTGCTTGTCTGTTTCCCAAGTTGGCATCACTTGCAAGTCTGTTAGCTTGTTCATTGCCCTTTACACCAGAATACCCCAGAACAAATATAAAGCTGATTTTTGTCAGCCTAGATCTATTCAGGGACTCCACCCATTGTCTTCAAATGCACCCTTCTCGATCTTCTTGAGCATATTCACTGAGTCAGTAAGAAAGCATACCCGGGTGAAAGTCTGTGTTTCTAGCCAGACTACTGCTTTAGTTCCTGTCATGACCCCCACAGTCAAACTGCTTGTCGTCAAGGCGAAGACACAGCAGTTTTCTTTGACAGTTTTCCCTCCTATCTGAGCCATAAATGTCCATGAGCTCCTGATATTTTGAATGACAGACTCATCTGTGTAGGTGACACAAAACCCACAGAAAAACTCTCACATATCAAGGCTTGTACTTCACATATCAAGGCCTGTACTTCACATATCAAGGCCTGTACTTCACATATCAAGGCCTGTACTTCCCATATCAAGGCCTGTACTTCACATATCAAGGCCTGTACTTCACATATCAAGGCCTGTTCTTCACATATCAAGGCCTGTTCTTCCCATATCAAGGCCTGTACTTCCCATATCAAAGCCTGTACTTCTGCTTTCACAACTACTGGAACAACCTTGCATTAAACTGTATTTAACAAAAATCATCCTATTATCAGTGGCTCCCCTTTGTTTCTATAGTGAGTAAGGTGTAAAAGCCCATCTAACTTTGTCTGTGTCTTTAGACTCCTTAAGACACTTCTTAACTCTTTGAGTCCCTAGGAATGCATAATACGTTCATAGGTTCCTACCTAGAAGCCCAATTAGTGCATGACGCGCCAATTTTATGTCTCTCTTAACTACCACTTGGGCCTGTGATGCTAAACCCCCTAGGACTCAAAGAGTTAAACTATTGACATTGAAGACAACAGCTTGATTTGGATATCACTTCATTCACTAATTATTTTAAATTGCCCAAGTGTTGCCATTTGTTAGAACTGCTTCCTTTTTGTTGTTGTCGTCTTTCTCTGAATATGTTTGCTCTTCCACTCATCCCTTACTTATGCCCTGTTTGGTTCTGAACTCTTGTAGATCTTCACTGGTCAGCTTAAAGTTGTGCTCCTCTGCTGATTTCTCTATGTCTTTCATCAACTTCAAAATGCATGGTCTTACCCAGGGAGACAACTGTATCTACAATGTCAGTTTCACTTTCAGGTTTCTGTCCTTCCAATGCAGTTCCTCAGACACAGTACATGCAGCAAACGATGCACATAACTTGTCCATATTCCATAACTTCTACTCAAAATGGAGGATTGAGCATGGTAGAATGTTAAGGTTTGAAGATATTTTTGCTTTTGACAGCGCTTTGCTAATGCAGTTTCCTCATATGGATGGTAATTTATGGTTTCACTTCATGAGCTACTTAGTTTAGTGCTTGGTGCAGCCCTGTGAGCTGTGTTTTTCATGTGGAATGACTTTAATTTGTGCAGTGGTTGTGTCGTGGCATTCATCATGGTCTGTAGCCAGTTTACATGTGAGCTGGAGAAATACCTTATGTGGTGGTTCTTCATGTGTATAGCCAACATGTCGAGCCGGACTACTTCCATCAATGACAAACTACATTTCTGGTGATAACTGTTGGCTTTGGCATCTATAGCAACAGCCATATGAATTTACTGCATGTGTATATTTCTGGATTGTTCCGGGACTAAATGCTTGTTCACCAGTTTTTCTCAAATGAATCAGTGAGGGACATTTCCTTTGATTTTCACTGGCATAAGAACGGATCAATTATGGAGAAACCCAAATGCAGTGAAGTTGAAACCTTGACTGAGACTAAGACTAAGACTTCAGATTCCATATTCCAGATAAATGTGATATATGCAGAGTATGTTTGTATGCAGAGGTTAAAATTGGATTTGAAAAAAGGTGCTTTCTTCTTAGCTGACCACAAATGATGTCACAAGACAGTCCAATATTTTTAGGGTGGTAAGAGCGGGTTTTCTGTGTTTAGCAAGTTTCTTCCAAGGCCAAGATTTTTGCATGTTTACCTTGCCCTAACCATAACCAAAACTATATGCATAATCTGCTACCTGCTGAAATATTCGACTGTCCTGTGACCTGGCCTGTTTGTGGTTAGCTAATTAAAAAGTAGCAGATGAAAACTTCACATCTTGAGAATTTTGTATGTAGAGTGGTTCATAAGTTGAGGTGCCACTGTACTCAACATGGCAAAGAAGAGTAAGTAAGATTTTCTGACATATTGTGTATCATCAACTTCTTCTCAAACTGCCATCTATTATTTTTCCTGCTGTGGGAGCCATGGTTGCACAGTGGCTAGAAGCTTGTCTGTTGGCACACAAGTGGGTTTAAATGTGCATTAAGTCTTACTGATTTCCAATAACTGATTGTAATGTTGTGAATTCCTGGGGAAATCCCAGCGAGTTCCCAATGGGGAGGGCAAGGTCAGAGGACCAGTGATACAAGAGAAAAACGAGATAAGTGGATCTCGAGTATCCCGTGGTGGGCGAATAAGAGATACAAGAAAAGCATGAGACTGAAACGGAGATGGTAGTAAGACAGTTGAAGTTCGGACCTGGTTGCAAGAGGTCGTATGTGAGAGAATGCCTAAAGAGAATGGAGAACTTGTGAACATGTATAATTGTTCGAGAAAAGATATGAATGTTTCTTGATTGCCAGTTTCAACATGTACTAATACCAGGTACAAGGCTTTAGTATGAGATGGACGTGCGATTCGAGAGATACGGATGGAGCAAAGCAGTGTGCGAAAGAGTGGGCCAGGTCGTCAGAAATCAGCCATACATAGCGACCACAAGGACGAAAGAATGCGCTGTTAGTGAGATGTTTAATTCAGCGAATAAAGGTCATAACTGAACATTCATTTCTGGTGTGTCATAGCAACTAAGTGTTCGTCAATACAGCAATGTGGCATGTAGAAACAAACCCCTAGCAGAGCAATGTGCTCTGACATTGCACTGTCATTGGCTTCCTGGTTGACCTAGCTAAAATTGGTACCAGATGTTTTGAGAAGCAACAACAGCCATACTGCATGCTTTAATGTAGTTGCAAACTACTGTAGTTTGTATGTAGACACAACATTACCTCATAAACACAGTAGTTATCTGGCTGAAGAGAAAAACCTTTCGTTGTTTTTTACTACATTCACAAATGTTTAATAAGTCTCACTGATTATTATCATCAGCATGCAAGAGTTAAGTTGAGTTGAGTCAAGAATTGACATCATTGCACTCTGGGCATTTCCATGCGTACTCCGTCCTCATCTTCGGCAGCCAACGCAGAGTTCCAATACTGATGGTACCAGTCACAATGTGGTTGTATGTCCATCTTGCCTTTCCTCTGAGTGTAGTGCCGACCAGACCCTCTGGTTACATCCAGGTGCCTCATTCTCTCTAGACCATAATATTCTTGTTTCTCTACTGATTCTGTTGCTTGTTCCCAAAGGGCCTTGACCACATCTGCCTTGTCATGTATCAATTCACAACCCCGTGGTGCATATCCAGCTAGTCTCTCTGCCTGTTCAATACCCACTACACCTGCATTGCCTGAAGAAAAGATCCACAGTATGTTGACTACCTGTGACCTTCCCAGCGAAGCTTGCCACTCTGCTCGAAGCATCCCTGTCTTCACCTTTCTCGTCATGCTTTCAGAGTCTGTTACAATTACGACATCTGTATGCATCTTTTTCTCTAGCCACCGGAGAGCTGCAATTACCCAACCACCTCTATTCTCATGCTAGACGTTGTGATGTCGTATTCTAGGTTGTCTTGCACTAAAGATTTTCCATTGGCTTTCGCTACGAACCCCCAGGCTCTTCTCTTTCCTCTCAGCACCAAACCATCTGTATAGATAATAAACTGTTGGACTTCCACCTCCGTAGCGGCCACTCTCTCTGCACACCCGGCCCTATGTGATCTCAACCCTACACACCTCAGACTTTTCTTCTGATACTCTGACCCACTCCTCTCCTCGCCCAAAGGTCTCCAGCATGCAATATTGTCGTATTGTGTCTTCTGCTTGAGCCATCCCCGATTTCCCCCTTTTCAGCCTCTGACCCGTACCTGCAGCCAAAGCTTCATACACAGGGTGTTCTTTGTCTGCAGCTACTCTTTAGGTATGACTTAGCCTGCAGCACCTTTAGCCTATCTGCAATAGTCTGTAATGCAAGGATGTATCGCATGCACACAATCAGGGTGTCTCTTGTACATTCCAGGATCCCCTGCATAGCTTCCTTCTGTATGCCCTCCTGTTTCTCTAGCTAACTCTTAGAGACAGTGAGTAACCCCAATCCATAATCAATCACTGAGATGATTAAGTGCTGGTAAAGTGTGAACAGCCTTCTCTGCTCCATGTCCATCGCTGACATAATCAGCATGCAAGAATACAGACACAAATAACATTCTGGGGTGGCTCAACACCCCCCCCCCCCCTCCTAACACATTTTAAGGTTTAGGGGGAAGGGGGAAGCTATGGGTCTGAATCTTGTTTAAGTGTAGCAGTGGTAGTAGTAATAATAAAAATGTGCTGAAAGGTAAATACATTTAAAATAATTTTTTTTTTAAATGTATAAATAAATACTCAGACAGAGGACTTCTATACATAATTAGGAAACATTAGACTGACCACATCCCCTTTAATGTTTCTAGGGTGAGAGAAACACTGGCACAAAGTAACAGGACTAGATCTACACACAGGACTAGATTTACACACAGGACTAGATCTACACACAGGACTAGATTTACACACAGGACTAGATCTACACACAGGACTAGATTTACACACAGGACTAGATCTACACACAGGACTAGATTTACACACAGGACTAGATCTACACACAGGACTAGATTTACATTGTATAGACAAATTGTCACTTGGTGGGTGATGTAGTTAACATCCCCCCAGCCACCTTTACTTCCCAGTACTATACCTGGCTTGGTCATATAAATGGAGAGACAAGAGCACTCACCTGATTCGTGATTCTAGTAACTGAGTGAGAAGGCAAAACATTACCACCTAAGCAGCATACATATAAATATCCCTCGTGCCTTTCCACTTAGTACTGAGTGACTGAGTGTTGGCAGAACCCTCTGATCACTAACCACTGCATAATTCTACCCTGACAATGATGATCTATTTGCTCTTTTTGATTGTTCACTAGCTCTGAAAAGGGCTTTGACTACATGCTCACGTCTAGTGTCTACTATCTGATACAACCACAGAAAAATCTGCCCTTAAATACTATATTTTTATGTAGCAGCTGTTAACTCTTTGAGTCCCAAGGAACTCATCATGCGTTCATAGGTTACTGCCTAGAAGCCCAATGAACGCATGCTGCACCAATTTTACATCTCTCTTGTCTACCCCTTGGGCCTGTGATGCTAAACCCTCTGGGACTTAGAGATTTAAGAGACAAGCTATGACCATCAACCAGTAAAAGTTCTCAGCACCTCAAAGAAAATGTAAAAGCCATACACACAGGAGAAACAAACACATTAAACCTAGCAAATTATTTGTGAGACAAAACATCATTCTCTATCAAACGAGTCTCCTCAGAATATGAGTCAGCACTTGAGTTTTTCTCTTCTCTTTCTGAATCCAGAGTAGTTAAAGACGAGTCTGTCAAAATTTTGGATGGTGAAGCATTCCAAAGTCCATAGGAGAAATAAATAATAAAACCTGCAATATAACAAACTGCTATGTCAACAGGAAAGCATGCAATTACAGGGGAACTTACTCCATTAAGCCTCAATTAGTCACGCAGGAAAAAGTAACACAAGTAGGTTTGTGGAGTCAATATGATGCCATTGATTGATTTAATTATTATCAACTAGTAAATATTTAAGTTTTTATTTACTAATTTTAAGGATTTTCTTTTTATTATTACTGCACACAAAAAATGTTCAGATTTATTTCCCTTATAAATTAAAAATGTAAACACAAAGTTTGCTATTCCTCTAAACAGTTTTTGCAGACAATAATTTGATGCTCAGAACACATAAATGAGAAACTTTGTGCAAAAGCAATAAATCGGATGCACACTGACAAATAATGATGACTCATCAGCATGAAAGAGGAAATAAACTAGCAACTCAAGGTACACAGTGTGAATGTATTCTTGCTTTAACCAAAGTAACTACTATTACTTTGTGTTAGCTATGTGTTATAAGAATATTTCAATTTAATTTAATTTTTGGAAGTATTTAGTCAAGGGCTAAAATTAGGCTTTAAATATGAGGATGATTGATTGATTGATTGACTTTCTACCCCGCTAGGACATCACACAAGCGATAAACACCCGACGACACAAAGTGCCACCATGTGGATGAGGATCGTTGTGGAGAGGTCCCAGAAACCGCGTTCAGACAATTGGCCATATTTATGGCCTGCCTATATTGCGGCCCCTGGCAAAAGCCAGGGTGGGGCTTCAAAAAACAAAAAATGTCATCCTAAAAAGGACGAAACACGTTAAACTTATTATGAGGATGATGATACAATAACTTTTTAACATAAAATTTTATACATAAATACAGTAACAATAAATAAATTATTTTAAAACATAAGGTAACAAATTAATTCTAGAGATTATACAAGTGGCCAGGTTTTTTTTTATAAATTTAATTAGACCAACTGCAGAGATTAATGCTACACATTAAAGGAAAGTTTTGATTGATGGTGAAAAAGCTACATTCAGTGTTGACTGGATCTAAAATTATTTTTTGTTGTACCCTTGGAACTAAATGAATTAACTGTTTTACACTAATCTTTTGTCAACTTTTGTGGCTCCAGCACTGCTAACGAGCTTCGTAATGCCACTGTGCCGGGTTCAATCACAGCTGTGAGCCTTGCATTGGTTTCTACAGTGGTATCGAGAACCCTACCATTTGGAAAGAAATGGCAAACTACTGGACGTACATTTGCCTAGAAAAACTGCAAAAGCTAAAAATTGCTAGGATTGGTTCTGAAATGTCCTGTAAAGGATACACAACTAACCCTAATCTCCTTCAGTAATGTTTTCTTACATCCCAACGTGTCAGCTCATTAGATTAAATAAAAGGGAGATAGAAGGTGTTAGAACTGGTTAGTAAAGTAGATGTTAGTAATAACATTTCACTCAGCCCAAGCAGGTTACTAACATTTCACAGTGTGTAAGCAAGTTACTATTATTTCCCACAATGTGATGTAAGCAGATATATGTAATCATACAAGAGTTGATTCACAATACATATAATTGCCAACAAATTAAACACACAATAGAAATAATGATTTGTAAGCATAATTGTGAGAGCTGAATACACAAAACTGCATTAGTTTACAGACCAGGTTTACACACAAAAAAACACAAAAAATGTACATCTTTAACAATGGAGTATCTAGAAAGTATTGAAGGTAACACAATTTTTGTTATGCATTATTTTGTGGACAATTTTGTAACAGATTTTAAAAGAAACAATATTTAAGCAAAAACCCCACCAAGCATTACCTCTCAGTAAGTAAAGGTAAAGAAAAGGACCCTTTTCCACGCTTTTAGCAGTATAGGGCATATAGGGCTAGACCAATATTTTATAGACCAATCGGCACAAAATGGGGGATGTCGTCAGTATCACACTGGCCGCCTCTACCTACCAGGACTGCACCCGGTACCCACTCAAGGGTGGGTGGACCTGGGATCCAAAGTTGTTTCTGAAAAAAGTCCAGCTCCACCAGGAAGCGAGCCCATGACCTTCCGATCCGTGGCTGGCGTCTAGCCGCTCCACCACGGCGACTCCTGTATTACCTCTCAGTACAGAATGTAATACTTGGGGGGTTGAAGTGTGCCTAATATAACTAAGACTGAATGAAGTTTATGGGATTTGTTTCTGCTAGTGATGAAAACAGAAGTGGCTACAGTCAAAGTGACATCAAGAAATTAGTTCACATGTTTGCATCCAAGAACAAGTTTTGGATTAATCACCAAACTGTGACTAACAAGCCTTGAAAAGGCGGCAAGGGGAAAAACACAGTACAATTGGACGTTTCTTCAAAAACCTTTACTGACAAACACTACAGCAAAAAGAAGATCCTAAAATACTGGTCAAGGATTCTCCTCCTTTTTGTTGTTTGTCAACAAAGGCTTCTGCTGAACTCTTTTATTGTTTCTGTGTTGTTTTTTTGGTGTTTTTTTTCCTTTCCCTCTTTCATTAACTCTTTTCATCTAAGAAAGTTACAGCTGATGTTTCAGTAAGTCAATAGTGAAATCAGCAAAATAATTGATATACTGCCTCCACATGGCCCAAACACACATTCATGTGGAAGGCAACATTTGTTGTTGAGTGTTTTAGCTAACTAAACATTAAATACAACAAAGCCATAATAAATATGTTTACAGTTTACAAATAGATGCATTTGTTTGGGAAACTAAGAGAGTTTAAGCTTCTATAGTCATGTGTTCCTGTTTAAGTGGCATTTGGACTGTTGACTCCAGAATATATGTTAACTACTCAGACTTTCATGCAAAGATTTGGAGTGATAATATTCAGAAAGAGAAGCAAATTGTCGTACCGAATTAACATCCATATACATAAACCGAGCCCTAGGTCATAGTAACAGAGAGTTTCAACATCAGGTAGATGTTGAATGAATACACTGACTGCTTGGCTAGTTCGGACACAAATGGAACCTGGGTGGGGGGCAATAAATTTACTTTGTTACTTCTTTATATATCTTTTGATATGTTCTTCTTCCTTCAAGTCCATGCTGTGGGTGGCGTTGGTAGTTGTTATGTCTATCCACTCTAATCCACGAACCTTCTGTCGTCGTTGTACATTCAATCAACTCTGACAACACATGATCGGCTCCATGCCGTGATGTCAGACTGTACCAAGGATCTTTTTCTCCCTCAGTCCTCCCTCTACCTCTCCCTTCCCTCAACATTCCTAATGTCACGATGCACTCCAGTTTTTTCATTCTCATCACATGACCAAAGAATTAGATTGTCTCTTTCTGATGATGGGTCAATCATTCTCATTGTGATCAATTTATTTCAAGACGTCGTAATTACCCTTTTGTTTTTTTTTAAAAAATCTGTCCAGGATATTCTCCTCATTCATCTATTAAACCACAATCCTCTTCAGCTTTTCCAATAGGTTTTTTACTAATTTACCAACTGTCCTAGCTTCACTTCTGTGTAGCTTTATATAGCTTTGATGAATTCTCTTTTTCATCTTGAGATGTTAATCTGAATATGATAAAGCAGTGGTTTTTTTACCTGGGGGGGCACGGGGGTTTTTTTAGTGGTTTGGGGTCAAGCCCAAAATTTTTAAAGTGAGTACTTTGTACTTTTAAAAATCTTTTTTACTTAAATTTTGTTTTTTTTTAAAATTTTAAATAAATATGTGTTGAAAATGCCGTATTTTTAAAAAAAATTTTGAGGAAATTGGATTTTTTGAGCATTTTTTTACTCTACCATTAAAAATTTTAAATAAAATGACAAAAAGGCACATTAATTTTTAAAATTAAAACAATTTTGGGTTAAACTATCTCGAAAGCTTTCCCCTTTCCCCCATTGTGGTATATTGTTTTCAAAACCCTTTTAAACCAAAAATTTTTTTTGCTGGGGGGGGGGGGGGGGGGGGGGGGGGGGGGGGGGGGGGGGGGGGAGGGGGGGCGGTTGGGGGGAGTCTTGCCCAAAACACTCAGGATGGGGATACTAATAAATTAAAAGTCTTTGTCTCTTGGTGGGTTTAAATCACATTTTTTTTACCATGTACTGGCCCCTCTGGGCCAAACTGGGGACCCGTGTCAAATGTTTTTTTAAAAATTTTTCAGTGTTGCTGTTTTTTGGGTTTTTATCGATTTCCCGCGGGGGCATGGCTTTCAAGCCTTTCCCCAAACCCCTTTGTGGAATTTGCCCTGTTTTTTACAAGCTTTTTTTTCCTCCGTACAAGTGTTCCACTTGGGGGTCTTTGGGGAAAAGTAGCGTTTTTTCTTGTCTCACGGGTTTTTGGGGACTCCAAAAAGATTGGGGTTTTAAAAAGTTTCGTAGGGGGTAGTTACCCTACTGGCACTCTGGGAGTGTTGGGGGCTGTATTCGGGGTTTTGGGGCCCCTTGAATTTGGGGTTGTTTTCGTTCTAAATGGTGGCCCGGGGCCCTTTTGTTAGATGGTTAAAGCTGTCATTAGGGTCAGGGGAAAAATTTTCTATAAAAACCCCTCTTCCATTTTCCCCCCAAAAGCCCCCTCTTTTCACCAAATCTCTTTGTTTATAGCTCTTAAAAAGTGGTTTTTCTGTCTGGAGGTTGTCGCTGTAGGTGGTTTTTTCTTGGGGTTTTCTCCTTTTTTTTGCCCAAACTGTCAGCTTTTTCATTAACCCTTTGGCCGGGTAACCTGGAAACCATTGCAAACCTATTCTGATTTTTTGTATGAGGTAAAAAGCTATCACATCCAGGGTTATCTTGGCTTTGTCGTTTTTGGGAGCGTTCACTTTCCCTCCGAGCTTGAAGGGGAGACATTGAATTTTGTGAAGAAAGACAATATTTTACCCTTTTAAGGGGAAAAACCTTTTCAGTCTTTAGGGGGTTTTACTGGGTGTTTCCAAAGCAAATTTTTTCAAACTTCATTTGTTTGGGGCAGAATTCCCTGCATGCATCAAAATCTCTTTAACGATCCATCGGAAAACCTTGAGATTCCGTAACCTGCTTTAATGGTGGGTTTAAATGCTGATTTCCATCAGTATAACATGTATCCATTCTTGGGGGGAAGAATTTAACGGTTTTTTAGTGATGAG
>CAJHNH020006085.1:0-15097 GCA_905116865.2 Candidula unifasciata
ACTAATGTCTTCAGTCTTCGGTAGTAGATTTGTAAGTATTCCGCCCTTCACGTGTATAACGGGTGTTCGATTCCCCGCTGGATACTAATTTTTCTTTTTCCCTCAAGAGGGCTGTTGGCATGTTGTGTTGTGATTTACAGCTAGGCTGCGATATCTGCACCTTTCGCCCAAAAACATCAAATTTCAGTACATTCTAATTTATCCTCCCCGCGACGCTTCACTCGATAATAAACTATTCGTAGATGACAGAAGCTGTTAACTAAGACTGCTCACAGTCCAGTTTGCTATGGGTGGACACGGATGCCAAGGTAATTTAACATTCGTCCCTTCGGAGAGGGGAGATGACGGGTGGGTTTTTTTTAAATTTCCGCTATTTGTGAGTATAGAACGGACTATTGCTGTAAGTTCTATCACTGGTTAGGTGATCAAGTTTTTTTTTTTTTTTTTTGTTGGGAGCTGAATTACACCAAACAGTCCGTGGCGACATCATGCAGCGCTAACCCCTCTGGCTACACCGACCTGCACAGACAGTAGTGACTGTTTTTGTTTTTGTACTGAAGGTGGTGGTGCTAATGGTAGCAGTAGTACTGCTAGTACTGGATGGGTGATGTTGTAGCTGTTACACTGGCCACTTTTACTTCTCATTACAAAATAATGCTATCTATCTGTCTCTGGGTATACACGGATGCACAGCTCAGTTCAGTTACAATATTTCGACAGATGATGACTTTCCAATCCTTCGGCGAGAATGATATGATTAGTGGGAGGAAAAGGAAGGAAGGGGGGGGGGGTGGATAGCAGACACTGTTAACTGAGAGAGCTTAAAACATTATTTTAAAGTTATCATTTCCTAAGTATTTCTATTTGAATAATTTCGCCAAGTGATGATTTTTTTATTTTTTTCGGAGTGGGAAATATTATTGGGTGGGGGGGGGGGGGGGGGGGGGGCTAATGCCAGACACTGTTACCTAAGAGAGCTTTACACATTATTTTAAAGTTCTCATTTCCTAACTATTTCTATTTTAATACTTTCGCCAAAGAAGATGTTTCAATCCTTCGTAGAGGAAGATATGACTGGGTGAAGGGGAGAGGGACGGAGGTTTAGGGTTATGACAGACACTGTTAGTTGAGAGCTACTTTCTTTCTTTTCCATTTCACCATTCGGGGCCACAGCATCGCGAGGCAGGGAACAGCTAGTTTATGAATTTAAAAAAAAATGTCGGGCTGCAATCAAGGTAGGATCCCATACAAAAAAATCAATCACATTCCCAGGATAAGTATTTACCGAGAAATATTATTTATTGTTTAGCTGCATTTACCAAGACACTTCATTGATTAGTTGCCCATATTTAGACACAACATCGATTCCGATTCATTTTAGGTTAAAAAAAAAAAAGTTCGACCACTTTCTGACTGCTGCTAGCCAGTCGAGGCTGCTAACAGTCTCCGCCTACATTTGTTGTCTGGGTTATTTGCGTCACTTGCGTGACTACAAGTCTAGTATTTCCGCCGTCTCTAGGCTATCTTTCGAGTCAGACCTCGTTTGAGACAATCTACCCTGTTGTTAGTTGTGCATGTCTTTTCTTTTCCTTCTTGGTGTTTCCTCTTGCTTTTATCTCCTCTGATTTGGCTAGGCGTATTTCGTAGGAGAAGGAACTTCTCTGCACAACGTCTTTTTGACCACCATTTATATTTTTAAAATGTTGAGTATTTAACTTTGCCAAAAAAGTACTGACAACAGTTTTTGATTTTTGATAGTTCTGAAATGTGAAAATATTTCGCTTGTGACCATGGTGGTCTTATAGTTGTCTTCTTACAATAAGAACGGGCTAGTTATGTCGTGAATATGTGTGCAATGTTTGGTGGAGACTCATTCGTCATTTGTTATTGTGCGATCCGGTTGTGTCGGTTTAGGTTGTCAGCTAGGCTCCGGTGTACGTAAATATCATATACCCGGAGCTCCCAGCGTACGCTTTGAGATCCAAATGTTCGGCGATAGGAATTACTCTGGCATGTTGGGGATCGAACTCGAGTGCTTTCTGTAAGAATAGGGTGGGGTATGGAAATCATAGTGCATCCGGAAGAGGTAGGGAAGGTTGAGGGAAAAGAGTGCGGAAGGCCATTTAGTCATTCCTCGTCTTTACCTTCTTGCTGGATTCTAGCGTGGCCTTTAGCCCGGATTATTCGTATCACGGCACCAACCTTTGCTATCAGCCCACTGTTGGGGTGGAAATGGTGGTTGTGTTCACATTATCGATTAGTTTACGATATTTAGACCCAGAATGGTTTAGTTGCATGCATTTTGATACAGGAACGATTAATTTCAATTATCTAGAAACACCATTTATTAGGTGAAAATTTATAGACAACATCGATTAGTTGAGCCTTTTTACACAGATCACTGAGAACATATTTAGACAAGTTTTGATACTTTTATATATTTAGACACAATAATGATAGGTTGAAAATATTAGGACACGACATTAATTAGCAAAACGTATTTAGACACATCTTTGATAACATATCTAGACACATAATTGAATACTTGCACAGATTTAGACACGTCATTGATCGGTTGCACATATTTAGACACAACATTGATTAGCTGAAAATATTTACTCACATCAGTGATTATGTCGCGAGTCTCGGGGTGGACAAAGGCTTTTGTGAATTGAGTCTGATGCAGACATTCTGTTCTATTGGTGTCTTATTATTTTTTTTTTTATTGAAACAACGTTCACTATAATTGGTGTGTTGACATCTTGGGTATCCGTGGTAGTACATAATTTATGCACGGTGCTAGGAATTTTCCTGCAGAAGAACACGCATCGGGAATCAAGGAATACACATATAGTACTGCAATCGAACATTTTGGTCCATTCATATCCGTTGATTACCCAAATTAGACTGACACAAATACGTAAGGTTCATATTTCTGCCTACCTAAAAACGTAACGAAACTTAAATTCAAATGATTGCACTGTCATCTACAATACGCACATTCGAATGGATGCCACACAATGTATGTCCCTGGCAAATGCAGGTACAGTGATCATCATAGAGTGAATACACAGGATGGAACCAGTCAATGTAAGAATTGTAAGAAGAACTGTCGTTATATGGTGACTTGCATGGCCAAGCGAAGTGCAGCTTAGCCTGTGGCATGTTTAATTAAACATTTCTTGGCAAGGTAACAATCAAGATTCAAATACTTCCTTATCAGTGAGTTAAGCAACGCTATACCGTGTGTTGTCTCCAGGCGTGTTAGAAATGCTTGGCACATATGACGCCAATGGACATAATGTTGGATATGTAGTCCTTCTGAACATTTCCTCCCAACCATCCTTGCCCACTCAGGTACCAAAGGTACCCAGAATGCCAGCACAGTGGCAGGAAATAGCACTAAATGTCAAAAGACCACATATAACGTGCACCACCAATGTCACATTAACAATCAGTATTAAGATCCGTTTCACTTGTGGCCATTCCTCTACAAGTAAGTGGCTTACGTGGCAGAGTCAATCTCCTGTTTGAGTGATCTCTAGAACTAGCCCATCAAGGATCCACATGAGTCTACTCACTGGTGTATGGTTGATCGCATGTATCTTTATACATGACATCCAATAAATAAAGTCCGTATCCAATGCTGTTTGCTAATACGTACTGTAATCTCACACGTAGGGTTCAGCTTTCAAAATATATAACTGAAACAAACCTGAAAAGTTGTCTCTCATGAGTGTAGCCATACGTACATTTCCATCAGATGCTAATCAATGCTAGGTCTATATAACTGCCGCAAATCAATTATGCACTTAAGTAAATGCAATCATTGATGTGTCTAAACAAGCTTAACTGATCAATGTTGTGTCTAAATAATTGCAACTAATCGATGCTGTATCTAAATATATTTATGTTCAACTAATACATGTTGCGCCTCAATAAGTGCAGCAAAATAATGCATTGTCTGAAAAAGTGCAACTAATAACTGTTATATTTAGACACAGCTTAAATAACAAATGGGAAATAATGAGGAGATAATATAACTGCATAGTACACGTGGACTATAGTTTAAAAAAACTGTGGTTGCTGTCATGTCCTCCTTCATCCATCTCTTTAGTGCACTTATGTGGGTCAACCTAAATTTTAGTGGATTTCCAATTATATTGTGTTGGTTCCTTATACCTAACAAAAGGTCTTAGAAGACTGGCTAAACTATTTCAGTGATGTAGAAGTAATTCTGCTCTGTAGTGCTCCTGATAGTTGTTGTTTGACTTGTTTTTCTGATGGTACGCAACGGGACGCAGAACCACCTTTCTTTTTGTGTGCCAAATTATCTTTTAATATGTCTGACTATGCTTTATAAAATGCACGGCCAGTTTAACTAGTCGCACACCACCGTCCTCAAACCTGTGAACTTCGCCTACTTTAGCATGCATGATACCAGTGTGCGACAGGGAACGACATTGTTTGTTGAGGAAAAACAAACTTTTGTGTGAATATTGCGTTAGAATGTACTATGTTCTCAAATATAACTTTTAGATTTGAGTTTTATAAGTAAATTATTGTGCCCACGTATTGTGTTTGAGATCAGGAAATCTAAATTTATTGTTTACAACAACAAAAAAGTATGATAACATTAGCTGAATGTTGAATTAAAAATCAACATCACAAGAGTAGGAGCACTCCCATAAGCGCTGTGTCCCTATCTTCAGCTGCAAGCAAAAAGTTCATGTGCGACTTCTGAGTTGACCCATAACTAATGCACCCAATCGTATTTTTCTACAATCAATTAAAATAGGTAGATACCTTCTGCGAGTGATTAACAGAAGGAGGAACATGTTATTCCATGTTGAAAGTAAAATGTGTGGGCAATTAATGTTGCTTTTCCGGTAAACTAACCAGCGAAAGTGTGTATTGCCAGACCAGCGCCGTTTGCACAATGGAACACAATTTTAAGTCGAATCTTACCAGGTATTTGTCAAAAATGACCATTGCTTCGACTTTATGCACCGTTTAAAGACTCGGGTTTTCGGAAGTAAGAGCATGTCTAGAGCATCATGCAGTAGTGAAACTACTTCCTGTGTCTTGGTAGCATAAGGACTTGACTGACTTTCTACCTACACCAGGACATCACCACAGCGGTAAACACCCGATGACACAATGTGCCACCATGTGGATAGGACATGATCACTGTGGAGGGGACCCAGAAACGCGCGTTCAGGCATTAGGCTTACATTGGGGCCCCTGGCATGAGCCAGAGTAGGGCTTCAAATAACGAAAATTGCATCCTGAAAAGGACTGCAAGAATTATTTATGATGCGAGTGAAATCATTTTTAGGAAGAAAATGATAAGGAGGAAGAGAAAAGTTGAGTTGATTTTGATTTGATTTGATTTGATTCAAGAACCGACATCACCAGCACTCGGGCATTCCCCATGAGCGCTCCGTCCCCTTCTTCAGCAGAAGCGAAGAGTTCCGACACTAATGGTGCCAGTATCATTCTTATTACAATTCCGTCTTGCCGTTTCCTCTGAGCACTCGAGCATCTGCCAGACCTCTCGTCACCCCCAACCTGCATCAGTCTCACCAGACGGCCGTTGTGATCCCTCTGCTCCTCCGAATTGTACACGTTCTCCCACAAGGCACTAACCACGTCTGTCCTATCATGTATCATTATTCCACCAAGTTGTGCAGAGCCAGCCAGTCTGTCCCCTGTTCATTTCCCAACACACCAGCGAGACTCGGTGAAAAAATCCAGACAATATTCCAATACCGTGTCCTCCGCAGCGAAGCATGCCACTCTGCACGAAGCATACCTGTTCTGATCTTCTTCAGCATGCTTTCTGAATCAGTTACAATCACGATGTGTGTGTGTGTGTGTGTGTGTGTGTGTGTGTGGGCATGTGTGTGTGTCGTGTTCTCGAGCCAGCGGCAAGCTGCAATGACCGCCTTCACCTCCATTCTTAAGCTGGATGTTGTGGTATCATATGCTAGGCTCTCCTGCACCAAACAACGACCATTAACGTTTGCTAAGAAGCCCCAAGCACTTCTTTTGTAACGAAATATAGGCAGAAAAGGGGTTAAATGAACAAGCATACATTTCAGACCACCACACAGCGTACTAATCCATCACTGTGTGAAATGACAGAAATAGGTGATTAGAAAGCCATGGCCTAGCCAGCTATGTCAGAACACACCCGCCATGACATCTGACAGTGAGGGATGAAAACATTCGACGAGTGCCCGTGAACTGTGGACCAGCGGATGAGATACGTTCATCCAGGACGTGACCACATAAGACAGGTGACAGAGAAGTGATGGAGAAGGTACGCCAGAGGAGCGGGAAAGCGGGAATAAATTCAGAGCCAGGCGCTTGAGAGGTTAGTTAGTCCCGGAACCGCTGGAGAGGACGGTTAGCCCCGGAACCGTCATGAGAAGACAGTTTTAGGGCTAGATTGCTAGAGAAACCGGTTAGGAGAAAACTAGTGCTGTGCTTCGTTAGAAGGTATATGTTAAACTTGGAGTTTAGCTAGAACAGTGAGTTAGCCACGGAACCGCTTTGATAGGACAGGTTAGGGCTGACCGCTGGAAGACCGGTTTGGAGAAAACTAGTGATTTACTTCGTTTAGAAGGTATATGTTTAAACTTGGAGTTTAGCTAGAACAGTGGTTAAGGAACTCGTAGAGAGTTCATACGAAATAGCTATGACTGTATAAAAAAAAACAAAAAAAAAAAAAAAAAAATATAATACAGTGTTCATGATACTAATTAAAAATAATATTATTTTTTTAAAAAAAGTAAAAAAATATATTTTATAATAAAAAAAGCATAAGAAAAAATCTATGACCTGGAATATTGTAAATAAAACAGCTCTTGTGTAATTGTTACATCACTGGCCTTGTTCTTGAGTACGATTGAAGAGAGATACGAACTATATTCAATTCACTTGGCCGACTTAGGCACATCTATTTCATGGGGATGTACAGAAGCCCCGATTAGACAAGTGATGAGGATATTTGGAGCCGTTGACCAACGATCAGTCTTGTGTACTCGACATCTTTTAAAAAACAAGACTGCTGTTACAACATAACAAATAAGCAAAACTGCTATAAAAAGGTGAACTAAAAGCAAGATTATGATTGTACCTGCTGAGTAAAACAAAAAAGTCCCGATAAACCCGTCATCAGATTGGAGAGACGTAAACCAGACCAACAGCCTGCACCACCTTTTGGAGCCAACCGTCTACACTAGAATCAGGGGGACACGCCCCGTTCTAGCCTGGAGTAAACCGTCTACACTAGAATCAGGGGGACCACGCCCGTTCTAGCCTGGAGTAAACCGTCTACACTAGAATCAGGTGGGACACGCCCGTTCTAGCCCGGAGCAAACCGTCTACACTAGAATCAGGGGGAACGCGCCCCGTTCTAGTCTGGAGCCATAATATAAACTTTTCCTAACTTTACACACTCGGAAGATTATAGGAAAGTCAAGAACTGTGAGCTGTCCGATTTTACAAATAGGAACTGCAAAATAAGCGCGATTTTAAAGAACCTTGAACATTAACATTAATTAGTTTAAATATATTGTGATTTTCAATTTAGACAGTGGGTGTAGGGGAAACCTTTTCTTATCTTTCCCTACCTTTCCTATTAACTTAGAAAATAATTCCAGGACAGTGCCGATTTTTAAATTACAGTGTGTTGTGAAAAGAGAATTTTTTTTTTCAGACCGCACTTAACAGGTAATACGACATTTTCTGTTTTAAATTCTATTTTAGTTTTACATTAGTTAATTTTCCAGGTTTTTAATAATGGCATATCAAGGAACAGTGAGAGCACAGTTTAGCAGAGTTTTTAATGAATTAGCACAGTTAGGTAGAAAACTCAGTATTCCATTTTTTATGGAACAAAAAACTGGTCAGCATTGGTCAACCATAGATAGTCGTAGACAAAGACAGAGAGAAAGAAATTATAACATAGCTACAGTCACTAGAAAGTAACGGCGAGGTTAATCGACTGTCCGGTTCCCAGACAGGCGAAATTATGCTAACGAGAGATTGCAATACCCTAGAGACAATCAGTACCGCAGACCAACAACACAAAAGCTTACGAGAAAAATCAGGTGTCAACTGAGGTCATGTGTACAAAATGAACGAGGGCATTTTAAAAAATTTCCATAGAGCAGACAGGTTGGGAAAATTAGAAAATAATAGACTATAAGAGCACAGGGAGCAGTGGCATGATAATAGTAACAGATATCAGAACATAAAATAGAGTAGGAAATATCCATGATAATACCCGAAGTCGAGTCAGGTCATGTAATTCAGATACCAGATTCCGCATGATGAGAACTAATCAAGCCAACAAATTCAAAAGAGACAGGTTAAGAAAATTAGGCTATAATAAGATATAAGATGGCAAAACTTAGGTAATAATCGCGAGGTCAGTAACTATAACGGATTATGGCAGACAGGTAATAAAAGCACGTGGCGCTGGGTTGATGATGAGACAAATAGATTAGTAGTAAGAGGGTTAAAAGAGAGGAATCCCATGAAACGGTTTAATAAAAGCTACATTAACGAAGTAAAAATGCGGTAACTGTAAACGGGAAACGCGGTCAATACTTTAAAGAGGAAGAGAACATAGAGAAAACATAAAGAGTTAACACCGACTAAAGTTTAAGTCGGAACATAAGAAGAAGATGAAGAGGGTTGTTTAGCAATGGAATGGTTATGGGAAGTAAACGCGGTAGAAGTAATAAAGGCTAGATAGCAATAGCACACATTAGGAAAGTAGAGAGGGTAGGGGACAATTAAAAGAAAGAAATCAGCAGGATTTGTCTTATAAACAGGTGATGCCTACAGAAGAAGGAAGGTGAAGGAATAAATACATTACCGTTTGTAGTTAGTAACATAAAGGTAGATCTATTCTCAGAAAAGTACGACGCAGATAGTGAAATTGGGATCTAACAAAACAAAACGGGTCGTAGAATTTTAGTCGCGGTTAGAACCAGGACTAATACTCCGTCTAGTGTGAAAGAATTAAAACCGTCAGAAGTACCAGTTAAATTACATGTAATAGTAGAAGAGAAGAAGAGAAACAGTAGAAACTTCGCCTAACAAAAGAGCAAAACAGGAGACAAGAATGTCGGGCATTAAAAATTCGCATACCGATTTAAACGAGCGGCATGGTTTTACAGAAAATAAAGATGCGAGGAAATCAAATGTATTAGATGGAAATTTACACGGTTCAGGAAATAAAAGTAGCAAGAAGTGTCGTAATAGAGAAGTGGCATCTACCGAATATAGCAAAATTAATAAGATGTTCCGATTTATTGCTAACTTATCATTTAGGCGTCTAGATAAGGCATACACGACAAAGTTTGAGTATAAATTAAGAAAAAACACTAAAACAACGTAAAGCATACTACGAAAAAACAACAAGAAAAGAATTTACAAGAAAATTGACGTAAAAAGAAACAAAAAAGAAGCAGGAAAGGCATAAAGCGGATATGCTCGGATTTATGCAAGATTGAAGGGACTTAGACTTTTCGACAAAGACCATTTGCGACGGAAAGGCTTTTAAACCAAAAATACGAAAAGTAACTAGAAAAAAAAACAAAAAACAGACAACAAAAGTAATAACAAAAAAAAAACAACAGATCATGCTTAATACAAAAAATAAGAAGAAGAAATAGCAACTCTTACGAACATAAAACTAGCACCGTACCGCAAGCATTCCAGCCTATACATGTTAGTAAGGTCCGAAATCATACAGAACAAAGTGTGTGATGAATTTATAACCTGAGAAACTCATCACTACCAGAAGAAGAAATAGAACTAGAACAGTTAGCATCCACTACAGTTAGTAAGGCCAGAATCACCAGGGGGTAGACTGAATTTATACCCTGAGTGAACCATACATTAATTACAGCTTCCCCCCCCCCCCCCCCCCTCCCTTTCACCATGACTGACTGAAATGGGATCGTTCGTAAAATGGTTCAATAAATGTGGGATTGTAGGGTGTATAACAAGTAATTCGATTCATTAATTACAATTAACGTACGTTATATTGCTGTGTACAGAGGTACCGCGCTCGCTACACATATTCTGTTGTTGTGTCTACATGTCATTTGGCCGACAAGATTAAATATATATCGTTGTTTTGTCCTTACCATTTAATATTTACATTTGGTTTTGCACTATGAACGTTTTTTTTTTTACGTGTTGTACTCTCCCGGACAAGTGAAAATCCACACGTTCGGTTGTGGGTGAAGATTACAATACCTACGTGTTTTATGTTCGCTAAGAGAGTTACTGGCCACAAAACCTCTCTTATACATTCTATCAGAATGATGACTGATTTGAGTTTAACCAGACTTTACGGAGGTACACAGTTAGAAACGTACTTGGCGATAAGCCAGTCCAAAGCATGACATGATTGGTAACTGAATATAGGCCGGCTATTTCTTTACAGAAGATGCGATATGCATTAAACAGAGGAAGCAACCTCTTAGGGAAGCAACAATAAACGCTGTGGACTATCACAGTAGATAAATGCCTGTAAATACAGGTGGTGGCATTGTACATTCGACTTGAGGAAATGCTACGATTGTTTCTGAGAAATTTCTCTCCAAATAATATACCTAACGGTATAAGAATTAATTATACTCTGTAAAGGGTATACCTTATTGTTCAGTCTATGTTGACTTTCTCAGAGATTCTATTTTCATCCTTTCTTGGGGAGATGACATTTTCGAGTTTTATTTTATTGAAAACTGGGGATACATGGCATGTCATTTCTTGTATACAATGTTTTCAGGTTTGAGTTTATAAAGGAGGAATACAGATACTATTCCTTTATACTTCAACAACTCCGCACATTCATTAGGGATACCAGTGAATAAGAGGTTGTTATGCTAATACAACGAGGGAGTTGTATCGTTTTTTGTTTTTTGTTTTTATGTCTTTAGAATTATTGACTATTAGTTATTGTATGCATGTCACGTTTTCATTATTCTGCATGAATTTTATGATGTTACTTGTTATGTTGTATGCTTTCATTACGTGGCTAGATGTTCACATAAGGTTTAGTTAGGTAGCGGGTATAATTAGAGTAGTTTTTATAAAATTGAAGATAGGAAACAATTTTGTTAAAAAGTGTGAAGGGCGAATGTAACGAAATATAGGCAGAAAAGGGGTTAAATGAACAAGCATACATTTCAGACCACCACACAGCGTACTAATTCATCACTGTGTGAAATGACAGAAATAGGTGATTAGAAAGCCATGGCCTAGCCAGCTATGCAGAACACACCGCCATGACATCTGACAGTGAGGGATGAAACATTCGACGAGTGCCCGTGAACTGTGACCAGCGGATGAGATACGTTCATCCAGACGTGACCACATAAGACAGGTGACAGAGAAGTGATGGAGAAGGTACGCCAGGAGGAGCGGGAAAGCGGGAATAAAGTCAGAGCCAGGCGCTTGAGAGGTTAGTTAGTCCCGGAACCGCTGGAGAGGACGGTTAGCCCCGGAACCGTCATGAGAAGACAGTTAGGGCTAGATTGCTAGAGAAACCGGTTAGGAGAAAACTAGTGCTGTGCTTCGTTAGAAGGTATATGTTAAACTTGGAGTTTAGCTAGAACAGTGAGTTAGCCACGGAACCGCTTGATAGGACAGGTTAGGGCTGAACCGCTGGAAAGACCGGTTAGGAGAAAACTAGTGATTTACTTCGTTTAGAAGGTATATGTTAAACTTGGAGTTTAGCTAGAACAGTGGTTAAGGAACTCGTAGAGAGTCATACGAATAGCCTGTATCCAGATAATACAGTGTTCATATACTATTGAATTTATAAAGCCTCTATGACTGGAATATTGTAAATAAACAGCTCTTGTGTAATTGTTACATCACTGGCCTTGTTCTTGAGTACGATTGAAGAGAGATACGAACTATATTCATTCACTTGGCCGACTTAGGCACATCTATTTCTTGGGGGATGTATAGGCACGACTGTGCCACACTTTTGCCTCTTGACACTGAACCGTCTGTTTAAATGATCAAATCATGTGAGCGAGCATTATCTTGAATTAATTACTGATTTTCCACCTTTGTCTCACCCGCTGGCCAGTCTCTGCATTCCCGGCTCAGCGTGATTATGACTCTACGCAAGTCTAATTCTTCTCCTCGCCTAATGTTGAGAAAGTTGAAACATGGCAAAGTTTAAAACAGGTGCTGAGATTTTGTTTAACAAAGAATATATTTTCAAAGATTGGGCAGCTGAAAAGTAAGAGACCGTTCTTGAAATAGATCTTTAGCACTCCATGAGGCATGATATCAATGCTGATTTTTCCCCCTCTTGGTATATAACTATTAACTCTATCTAGAGCTTCGCGCAAGAGCTGTTTCTAGTCGGAAGCTAATCTGTGGCTATCATAGGAGTCAAAGGTAGACTAACTGATATACCGGAGCATATCATTGATGTTGGTACATTTGACATTATTACTGTGGAACTAATCAAGCACGATGTACTAGATAGTTACAGTCTTTCTGAAGCAGCAAGAACCAAATTTACAGGATAGCTTTTCTATTGGAACTGTTCAAACTATCATTCATTCTGATAACGAATGTGTCAATAGAAGAAAGGATACCTAACTGACACCTGTGCAATGTAATTACCTAATACGGTGAATTAAACAATGCTTCATATATTAGTCGGTGTTTATTATTTTTGGCTGGCACATATCCCTGTGCCTTTTAATAAATGTTTAGATATGCTCAGATGTCATAGACACTACATTAGTGTCTATTATTGATGTTATTGTTTCTTCATCCCAGGCTATGTTGTTTCTTTTTTTTTTTAACCTTTCCACCGACATAGCATCTTTACGCAGTAAGGATCACATTGTTTGCTATAATAATCACTGGTTAGTGATGTCGTTTCTATTAGTTTAGGGAATATAATTACACTGCACACACTCGTATAGATATATTTACCTCATATAAATGCATATATAAACTAGGAATATACATTATAATCGTTACAGATGTTTAAATCCGCGGACATACCGTAGAAATACAAACAGACCATGCAGATCACGACTTCAAAGCAGAAGTCAAGCAAGTCAAGGACACAACCTAGGAAATGAATTGCCACAAAGTATGCACGGAAAGATCTCTTGAAAAATTCTGGCCAATACGCAATTCTCTGACAGGTGCTCTGAGGCGTTATAGACTTCTGTAATGAACACCAGACATGGAGCAGGTGGGTTGACAAGATGACAGGAGAACAACTGAATGGCAGAGGAAGGACTCTGTCTCATGCCAATGACATCCTCGTGTAACGACAGGGCGGGAACAGAGAAGACATTGTTTCGGATCAACAACAGGAATTAGATCGCATATCATCCTAGTGCAATACCTGAGGGGCAACAATTAATCGATCAAAAGCTTCCGTCCGTCAAAGGATGGCAGAAGGCCAGGAAAAGTAGCAGTCTGAGCTCCTGCGTGATCTGAAATAAGGTCAATGAGACAACGATGGCTTTCACGCTGTGCGCAAAGCAGATCAATAATGAGACATGTGATGATTACTGTAAGAAGGTGTGCTCTGAAGGGTCTCTTGTCACATTTTGGCGACTTCATCGGGCTATGAATGGCACCACACGACGTCTGGGTATCCCATACTTTTAAAGTACAGATCTAACATGGCAGAAATATGATGCAAAGGGCAGGCTCTCCTTCAGCGCTTCTTGGTCAAGACTGACAAGAAAGATGAGACAGCCAGACTGATAGTTAAGTTATCTCTTTCAGAGTTGTTCAAAAAGTTTTCCCTACCATGAACTACAAGATCAAGATCTAGAAGGCTCGTGCATACCTCAAGATAGGCTCAGGTCTGAAGCACCATGTGCACCATATTCTCGTCGGAAAAAAAAAAAAAAAAAAAAAAAACTTGAAAGAGCATGCAGGTGAGGAGTGGATACCAGCGTCTAAAATTCCCACTATTACATTATCTTGTGTCGTCACGCTCGGTTAGAGTTGTCGGGAGCAGAAACCAGTTGCTGTCAACGCCGAAGTGTCTGTCACAAATCAGATGAGACAGATGGGCTGCTCTTCTCATGCGTGTCAGTTACACGAGGAAATAAAGCATTGGCGTTTTCAGCTCGCCTTCTCCATGACCACCAGCAACATGACGATGGAGGTGATGACGGTGACACATGCTATCATGTGGCTAGAATCACAGGACTGTTGCCGTATGTCTGTAATGAGTGACTCTTTTAGTATAATCCGGCGAGTCGAGGTAGGCTGGTTACGCAGACAATGGTATGAGTTATTGTAAATTATCCTGTGTGAGCAGTTACCTTCATATTTGTCAAAGGGCATGCAGGTGTTGTTGGTAATACAAGAGCTGATGGATTAGCAGGTGACACATTAATTGAATATGGCTGGCCGATAGATCACGCCGACATTGTCAATTCCCTTAGATAATAAAATTCCGAGGTTTTAGAAGCCATGTGTCCACATTACTGCTAAGAATACGAGAATTGGGAGTAAAGATCGGTCCAGCCGAGCATGAGAAGCACACCGGATTTCTTATCAGCCAGCATAGGATTGGCACTATTATCCGCGCGACGCTGATGAATATGTTGAGGGAAAGGTGGAAAAAAAAAGGGGGGGGGGGGGTCTGAGCATCTATGAATGTGTCCTGCAAATATAATCCAACGCGTAACTCATCTTCAGAGTATGATTCTTTTATATTGTTTTCATTGTAGGATACACATAGGTCTACTGTATAACTAGAACAGTGTGGGATACACAGCCGTCTACTGTATAACTAGAACATTGTTGATACACAGACGTCTACGTGTGCGTATATGTATGTGTGTCTGTGTGTGTGTATGTGTGCATATGTATAATAAAATAACCTCAGTGAGGTATTATGTGTTAGTCGCAACACTGTAGTTATGCAAATATGTTTATAGAATGGATTGGCTGCAGGTAAATTATACATTTAAATAATGAGTTCTCATGATGACGTTCAGAGCTGTATATACAGGATGTGTTATTGTTACTCTGGTAATGAGAGTAGTGGGGCAGTAGA
>CAJHNH020006086.1:0-15088 GCA_905116865.2 Candidula unifasciata
GTTTGGCCAAAATAATATTTTCCAAAAAGTTGCCAATTTAGTCTCAGTCTATCATTTCACACTTGACGAGATACTCTAGATGATAAATTGGACACTTTGGAGCTCATTGGTGACAGAAAAATAGATAAGATAAAAGTGAAAAACAAATTTTACGAAGAAATGTTCCTAACAACTTGTTTGTGTCCTACCACTAAACAGTGAGTCCCAGACAATTATTTTACACATGAATAGACACGCTAGATGCAGAGTAGTTAAACTGGATGTCTGATTTGGCATTTTTGTACAATCTGGGGGCAACAATTGAGATAACATAAAAATGACCACAAGTGACAATTTTGCAGAATTTATGCCTTTCGCGTTTGGCCAAAATCATATTTTCCAAAAAAGTTGCCAATTTAGTCTCAGTCTATCATTTCACACTTGACGAGATACTCTAGATGATAAATTGGACACTTTGGAGCTCATAGGTGACAGAAAAATAGATAAGATAAAAGTGAAAAACAAATTTTACGAAGAAATGTTCCTAACAACTTGTTTGTGTCCTACCACTAAACAGTCAGTCCCAGACAATTATTTTACACATGAATAGACACGCTAGATGCAGAGTAGGTAAACTGGATGTCTGATTTGGCATTTTGTACAATCTGGGGGCAACAATTGAGATAACATAAAAATGACCTTAAGTGACAATTTTGCAGAATTTCTGCCTTTCGCGTTTGGCCAAAATCATATTTTCCAAAAAGTTGCCAATTTAGTCTCAGTCTATCATTTCACACTTGACGAGATACTCTAGATGATAAATTGGACACTTTGGAGCTCATAGGTGACATAAAAATTAATAAGATAAAAGTGAAAAACAAATTTTACGAAGAATTGTTCCTAACAACTTGTTTGTGTCCTACCACTAAACATTGAGTCCCAGACAATTATTTTACACATGAATAGACACGCTAGATGCAGAGTAGGTAAACTGAATGTCTGATTTGGCATTTTTGTACAATCTGGGGCAACAATTGAGATAACATAAAAATGACCACAAGTGACATTTTTCCAGAATTTATGCCTTCGCGTTTGGCCAAAATAATATTTTCCAAAAAAGTTGCCAATTTAGTCTCAGTCTATCATTTCACACTTGACGAGATACTCTAGATGAGAAATTGGACACTTTGGAGCTCATAGGTGACAGAAAAATAGATAAGATAAAAGTGAAAAACAAATTTTACGAAGAAATGTTCCTAACAACTTGTTTGTGTCCTACCACTAAACATTGAGTCCCAGACAATTATTTTACACATGAATAGACACGCTAGATGCAGAGTAGGTAAACTGAATGTCTGATTTGGCATTTTGTACAATCTGGGGCAACAATTGAGATAACATAAAAATGACCACAAGTGACATTTTTCCAGAATTTATGCCTTACGCGTTTGGCCAAAAAAATATTTTCCAAAAAGTTGCCAATTTAGTCTCAGTCTATCATTTCACACTTGACGAGATACTCTAGATGAAAAATTGGACACTTTGGAGCTCATAGGTGACAGAAAAATAGATAAGATAAAAGTGAAAAACAAATTTTACGAAGAATTGTTCCTAACAACTTGTTTGTGTCCTACCACTAAACATTGAGTCCCAGACAATTATTTTACACATGAATAGACACGCTAGATGCAGAGTAGGTAAACTGAATGTCTGATTTGGCATTTTGGTACAATCTGGGGGCAACAATTGAGATAACATAAAAAATGACCACAAGTGACATTTTTCCAGAATTTATGCCTTTCGCGTTTGGCCAAAATCAATATTTCCAAAAAGTTGCCAATTTAGTCTCAGTCTATCATTTCACACTTGACGAGATACTCTAGATGATAAATTGGACACTTTGGAGCTCATAGGTGACAGAAAAATAGATAAGATAAAAGTGAAAAACAAATTTTACGAAGAAATGTTCCTAACAACTTGTTTGTGTCCTACCACTAAACAGTGAGTCCCAGACAATTATTTTACACATGAATAGACACGCTAGATGCAGAGTAGGTAAACTGGATGTCTGATTTGGCATTTTGTACAATCTGGGGGCAACAATTGAGATAACATAAAAATGACCACAAGTGACAATTTTGCAGAATTTATGCCTTTCGCGTTTGGCCAAAATCATATTTTCCAAAAAGTTGCCAATTTAGTCTCAGTCTATCATTTCACACTTGACGAGATACTCTAGATGAGAAATTGGACACTTTGGAGCTCATAGGTGACAAAAAAAAATAGATAAGATAAAAGTGAAAAACAAATTTTACGAAGAAATGTTCCTAACAACTTGTTTGTGTCCTACCACTAAACAGTGAGTCCCAGACAATTATTTTTACACATGAATAGACACGCTAGATGCAGAGTAGTTAAATTGGATGTCTGATTTGGCATTTTTGTACAATCTGAGGGCAACAATTGAGATAACATAAAAATGACCACAAGTGACAATTTTGCAGAATTTATGCCTTACGCGTTTGGCCAAAATCATATTTTCCAAAAAGTTGCCAAATTAGTCTCAGTCTATCATTTCACACTTGACGAGATACTCTAGATGAGATATTGGACACTTTGGAGCTCATAGGTGACAGAAAAATAGATAAGATAAAAGTGGAAAAAAAAACAAATTTTACGAAGAAATGTTCCTAACAACTTGTTTGTGTCCTACCACTAAACAGTGAGTCCCAGACAATTATTTTACACATGAATAGACACGCTAGATGCAGAGTAGTTAAACTGATGTCTGATTTGGCATTTTTGTACAAATCTGGGGGCAACAATTGAGATAACATAAAAATGACCACAAGTGACATTTTCCAGAATTTATGCCTTTCGCGTTTGGCCAAAATCATATTTTCAAAAAAGTTGCCAATTTAGTCTCAGTCTATCATTTCACACTTGACGAGATACTCTAGATGAGAAATTGGACACTTTGGAGCTCATAGGTGACAGAAAAATAGATAAGATAAAAGTGAAAAAACAATTTTACGAAGAAATGTTCCTAACAACTTGTTTGTGTCCTACCACTAAACAGTTGAGTCCCAGACAATTATTTTACACATGAATAGACACGCTAGATGCAGAGTAGTTAAACTGGATGTCTGATTTGGCATTTTTGGTACAATCTGGGGGCAACAATTGAGATAACATAAAAATGACCACAAGTGACAATTTTGCAGAATTTATGCCTTACGCGTTTGGCCAAATAATATTTTCCAAAAAGTTGCCAATTTAGTCTCAGTCTATCATTTCACACTTGACGAGATACTCTAGATGAGAAATTGGACACTTTGGAGCTCATAGGTGACAGAAAAATAGATAAGATAAAAGTGAAAAACAAATTTTACGAAGAAAATTGTTCCTAACAACTTGTTTGTGTCCTACCACTAAACAGTGAGTCCCAGACAATTATTGTACACATGAAAGACACGCTAGATGCAGAGTAGTTAAACTGGATGTCTGATTTGGCATTTTTGTACAATCTGGGGGCAACAATTGAGATAACATAAAAATGACCACAAGTGACATTTTTCCAGAATTTATGCCTTTCGCGTTTGGCCAAAATCATATTTTCCAAAAAAGTTGCCAATTTAGTCTCAGTCTATCATTTCACACTTGACGAGATACTCTAGATGAGAAATTGGACACTTTGGAGCTCATAGGTGACAGAAAAATAGATAAGATAAAAGTGAAAAACAAATTTTACGAAGAAATGTTCCTAACAACTTGTTTGTGTCCTACCACTAAACAGTGAGTCCCAGACAATTATTTTACACATGAATAGACACGCTAGATGCAGAGTAGTTAAACTGGATGTCTGATTTGGCATTTTTGTACAATCTGGGGGCAACAATTGAGATAACATAAAAATGACCACAAGTGACAATTTTGCAGAATTTATGCCTTACGCGTTTGGCCAAAAAATATTTTCAAAAAAGTTGCCAATTTAGTCTCAGTCTATCATTTCACACTTGACGAGATACTCTAGATGATAAATTGGACACTTTGGAGCTCATAGGTGACAGAAAAATAGATAAGATAAAAGTGAAAAACAAATTTTACGAAGAAATGTTCCTAACAACTTGTTTGTGTCCTACCACTAAACAGTGAGTCCCAGACAATTATTTTACACATGAATAGACACGCTAGATGCAGAGTAGGTAAACTGAATGTCTGATTTGGCATTTTGGTACAATCTGGGGGCAACAATTGAGATAACATAAAAATGACCACAAGTGACATTTTTCCAGAATTTATGCCTTTCGCGTTTGGCCAAAATCATATTTTCCAAAAAGTTGCCAATTTAGTCTCAGTCTATCATTTCACAACTTGACGAGATACTCTAGATGAAAATTGGACACTTTGGAGCTCATAGGTGACAGAAAAATAGATAAGATAAAAGTGAAAAACAAATTTTACGAAGAATTGTTCCTAACAACTTGTTTGTGTCCTACCACTAAACATTGAGTCCCAGACAATTATTTTACACATGAATAGACACGCTAGATGCAGAGTAGGTAAACTGGATGTCTGATTTGGCATTTTGTACAATCTGGGGGCAACAATTGAGATAACATAAAAATGACCACAAGTGACATTTTTCCAGAATTTATGCCTTTCGCATTTGGCCAAAATCATATTTTCCAAAAAGTTGCCAATTTAGTCTCAGTCTATCATTTCACACTTGACGAGATACTCTAGATGATGAATTGGACACTTTGGAGCTCATAGGTGACAGAAAAATAGATAAGATAAAGGTGAAAAACAAATTTTACGAAGAAATGTTCCTAACAACTTGTTTGTGTCCTACCACTATACAGTGAGTCCCAGACAATTATTGTACACATGAATAGACACGCTAGATACAGAGTAGTTAAACTGGATGTCTGATTTGGCATTTTTGTACAATCTAGGGGCAACAATTGAGATAACATAAAAATGACCACAAGTGACATTTTTCCAGAATTTATGCCTTACGCGTTTGGCCAAAATCATATTTGCAAAACAGTTGCAATTTAGTCTCAGTCTATCATTTCACACTTGACGAGATACTCTAGATTATAAATTGGACACTTTGGAGCTCATAGGTGACAGAAAAATAGATAAGATAAAAGTGAAAAACAAATTTTACGAAGAAATGTTCCTAAACAAACTGTTTGTGTCCTACCACTAAACAGTGAGTCCCAGACAATTATTTTACACATGAACAGACACGCTAGATGCAGAGTAGTTAAACTGGATGTCTGATTTGGCATTTTTATACAATCTGGGCGCACCAATTGAGATAACATAAAAATGACAACAAGTGACATTTTGCAGAATTTATGCCTTACGCGTTTGGCCAAAATAATATTTTCCAAAAAGTTGCCAATTTAGTCTCAGTCTATCATTTCACACTTGACGAGATACTCTAGATGAGAAATTGGACACTTTGGAGCTCATAGGTGACAGAAAAATAGATAAGATAAAAGTGAAAAACAAATTTTACGAAGAAAATGTTCCTAACAACTTGTTTGTGTCCTACCACTAAACAGTGAGTCCCAGACAATTATTTTACACATGAATAGACACGCTAGATGCAGAGTAGTTAAACTGGATGTCTGATTTGGCATTTTTGTACAATCTGGGGGCAACAATTGAGATAACATAAAAATGACCACAAGTGACAATTTTGCAGAATTTATGCCTTTCGCGTTTGGCCAAAATATATTTCCAAAAAGTTGCCAATTTAGTCTCAGTCTATCATTTCACACTTGACGAGATACTCTAGATGAGAAATTGGACACTTTGGAGCTCATAGGTGACAGAAAAATAGATAAGATAAAAGTGAAAAACAAATTTTTACGAAGAAATTGTTCCTAACAACTGTTTGTGTCCTACCACTAAACAGTGAGTCCCAGACAATTATTTTACACATGAATAGACACGCTAGATGCAGAGTAGTTAAACTGGATGTCTGATTTGGCATTTTTGTACAATCTGGGAGCAACAATTGAGATAACATAAAAATGACCACAAGTGACAATTTTGCAGAATTTATGCCTTACGCGTTTGGCGAAAATTTTTTTTTTCCAAAAAGTTGCCAATTTAGTCTCAGTCTATCATTTCACACTTGACGAGATACTCTAGATGAAAAATTGGACACTTTGGAGCTCATAGGTGACAGAAAAATAGATAAGATAAAAGTGAAAAACAAATTTTACGAAGAAATGTTCCTAACAACTTGTTTGTGTCCTACCACTAAACAGTGAGTCCCAGACAATTATTTTACACATGAATAGACACGCTAGATGCAGAGTAGTTAAACTGGATGTCTGATTGATTGGCATTTTTGTACAATCTGGGGGCAACAATTGAGATAACATAAAAATGACCACAAGTGACATTTTTCCAGAATTTATGCCTTTCGCGTTTGGCCAAAATCATATTTTCAAAAAAAAGTTGCCAATTTAGTCTCAGTCTATCATTTCACACTTGACGAGATACTCTAGATGAGAAAGTGGACCTTTTGTAGCTCATAGGTGACAAAAAAATAGATAAGATAAAAGTGAAAAACAAATTTTACGAAGTAATGTTCCTAACAACTTTTGTGTATCCTACCACTAAACAGTGAGTCCCAGACAATTATTTTACACATGAATAGACACGCTAGATGCAGAGTAGTTAAACTGGATGTCTGATTTGGCATTTTTGTACAATCTGGGGGCAACAATTGAGATAACATAAAAATGACCACAAGTGACAATTTTGCAGAATTTATGCCTTACGCGTTTGGCAAAAAATCATATTTTCCAAAAAAGTTGCCAATTTAGTCTCAGTCTATCATTTCACACTTGACGAGATACTCTAGATGAGAAATGGGACACTTTGGAGCTCATAGGTGACAGAAAAATAGATAAGATAAAAGTGAAAAACAAATTTTACGAAGAAATGTTCCTAACAACTTGTTTGTGTCCTACCACTAAACAGTGAGTCCCAGACAATTATTTTACACATGAATAGACACGCTAGATGCAGAGTAGTTAAACTGATGTCTGATTTGGCATTTTGTACAATGGGGGCAACAATTGAGATAACATAAAAATGACCACAAGTGACAATTTTCCAGAATTTATGCCTTTCGCGTTTGGCCAAAATCATATTTTCCAAAAAAAGTTGCCAATTTAGTCTCAGTCTATCATTTCACACTTGACGAGATACTCTAGATGCGAAATTGGACACTTTGGAGCTCATAGGTGACAGAAAAATAGATAAGATAAGAGTGAAAAACAAATTTTACGAAGAAATGTTCCTAACAACTTGTTTGTGTCCTACCACTAAACAGTGAGTCCCAGACAATTATTTTACACATGAATAGACACGCTAGATGCAGAGTAGTTAAACTGGATGTCTGATTTGGCATTTTTGTACAATCTGGGGGCAACAATTGAGATAACATAAAAATGACCACAAGTGACAATTTTGCAGAATTTATGCCTTACGCGTTTGGCCAAAAAATAATTTGCAAAAAAGTTGCCAATTTAGTCTCAGTCTATCATTTCACACTTGACGAGATACTCTAGATGATAAATTGGACACTTTGGAGCTCATAGGTGACAGAAAAATAGATAAGATAAAAGTGAAAAACAAATTTTACGAAGAAATGTTCCTAACAACTTGTTTGTGTCCTACCACTAAACAGTGAGTCCCAGACAATTATTTTACACATGAATAGACACGCTAGATGCAGAGTAGGTAAACTGAATGTCTGATTTGGCATTTTGTACAATCTGGGGGCAACAATTGAGATAACATAAAAATGACCACAAGTGACATTTTTCCAGAATTTATGCCTTTCGCGTTTGGCCAAAATCATATTTCCAAAAAAGTTGCCAATTTAGTCTCAGTCTATCATTTCACACTTGACGAGATACTCTAGATGAAAAATTGGACACTTTGGAGCTCATAGGTGACAGAAAAATAGATAAGATAAAAGTGAAAAACAAATTTTACGAAGAATTGTTCCTAACAACTTGTTTGTGTCCTACCACTAAACATTGAGTCCCAGACAATTATTTTACACATGAATAGACACGCTAGATGCAGAGTAGGTAAACTGAATGTCTGATTTGCATTTTGGTACAATCTGGGGGCAACAATTGAGATAACATAAAAATGACCACAAGTGACATTTTCCAGAATTTATGCCTTTCGCGCGTTTGGCCAAAATAATATTTTCCAAAAAGTTGCCAATTTAGTCTCAGTCTATCATTTCACACTTGACGAGATACTCTAGATGATAAATTGGACACTTTGGAGCTCATGGTGACAGAAAAATAGATAAGATAAAAGTGAAAAACAAATTTTACGAAGAAATGTTCCTAACAACTTTGTTTGTGTCCTACCACTAAACAGTGAGTCCCAGACAATTATTTTACACATGAATAGACACGCTAGATGCAGAGTAGTTAAACTGGATGTCTGATTTGGCATTTTTGTACAATCTGGGGGCAACAATTGAGATAACATAAAAATGACCACAAGTGACAATTTTGCAGAATTTATGCCTTTACGCGTTTGGCCAAAAATCATATTTGCAAAAAAGTTGCCAATTTAGTCTCAGTCTATCATTTCACACCAATCTGTGAGCAACAATTGAGATAACATAAAATGACCACAAGTGACAATTTTGCAGAATTTATGCCTTACGCGTTTGGCCAAAATCATATTTTAAAAAAAGTTACAATTTAGTCTCAGTCTATCATTTCACACTTGACGAGATACTCTAGATGATAAATTGGACACTTTGGAGCTCGTTGGTGACAGAAAAATAGATAAGATAAAAGTGAAAATAAAATTTTACGAAAAATTGTTCCTAATAATTTGTTTGTGTCCTACCACTAAACAGTGAGTCCCAGACAATTATTTTACACATGAATAGACACGCTAGATGCAGAGTAATTAAACTGGATGTCTTATTTGGCATTTTTGTTTAATCTGGGGGCAACAATTGATATAACATAAAAATGACCACAAGTGATAATTTTGCAGAATTTATGCCTTACGCGTTTAGCCAAAATAATATTTTATAAAAAGTTGCCAATTTAGTCTCAGTCTATCATTTCACACTTGACGAGATACTCTAGATGATAAATTGGACACTTTAGAGCTCGTTGGTGACATAAAAATGGATAGGATAAAAGTGAAAAACACATTTTACGAAGAATTGTTCCTAACAACTTGTTTGTGTCCTACCACTAAACAGTGAGTCCCAGACAATTATTTTACACATGAATAGACACGCTAGATGCAGAGTAAATAAACTGGATGTCTGATTTGGCATTTTTGTACAATCTGGGAGCAACAATTGAGATAACATGAAAATGACCACGAGTGACAATTTTGCAGAATTTATGCCTTACGCGTTTGGCCAAAATAATATTTGCAAAAAAGTTGCAAATTTAGTCTCAGTCTAAAATTTCGCACTTGACGAGATACTCTAGATGAGAAATTGGACACTTTGGAGCTGGTTCGTACCAGAAAAATAGATAAGATAAAAGTGAAAAACAAATTTTACGAAGAATTGTTCCTAACAACTTGTTTGTGTCCTACCACTAAACATTGAGTCCCAGACAATTATTTTACACATGAATAGACACGCTAGATGCAGAGTAGGTAAACTGAATGTCTGATTTGGCATTTTGGTACAATCTTGGGACAACAATTGAGATAACATAAAAATGACCACAAGTAACATTTTTTCCAGAATTTATGCCTTTCGTGTTTGGCCAAAATAATATTTTCCAAAAAGTTGCCAATTTAGTCTCAGTCTATCATTTCACACTTGACGAGATACTCTAGATGAGAAATTGGACACTTTGAAGCTCATAGGTGACAGAAAAATAGATAAGATAAAAGTGAAAAACAAATTTTACGAAGAAATTTTCCTGACAACTTGTTTGTGTCCTAACACTAAAAAGTGAGTCCCAGACAATTATTTTTACACATGAATAGACACGCTAGATGCAGAGTAGTTTAAACTGGATGTCTGATTTGGCATTTTTGTACAATCTGGGGGCAACAATTGAGATAACATAAAAATGACAACAAGTGACAAGAAATGTCAAGAGTGAAATGATAGACTGAGTCTAAATTGGCAACTTTTTTGCAAATATTATTTTGGCTAAACGCGTAGGGCATAAATTCTGCAAAATTGTCACTTGTGGTCATTTTTATGTTATCTCAATTGTTGCTCCCAGATTGTACAAAAATGCCAAATAAGACATCCAGTTTACCTACTCTGCATCTAGCGTGTCTATTCATGTGTAAAATAATTGTGTGGGACTTACTGTTTAGTGGTAGGACACAAACAAGTTGTTAGGAACATTTCTTCGTAAAATTTGTTTTTTCACTTTTATCTTTTCTATTTTTTTGTCACCTATGAGCTCTAAAGTGTCCAATTTCTCATCTAGAGTATCTCGTCAAGGGTGAAATGATAGACTGAGACTAAATTGGCAACTTTTTTGCTAATATTATTTTGGCCAAACGCGTAAGGCATAAATTCTGCAAAATTGTCACTTGTAGCCATTTTTATGTTATCTCAATTGTTGCCCCCAGATTGTACAAACATGCCAAATCAGACATCCAGTTTAACTACTCTGCATCTAGCGTGTCTATTCATGTGTAAAATAATTGTCTGGGACTCACTGTTTAGTGGTAAGACACAAACAAGTTGTTAGGAACATTTCTTCGTAAAATTTGTTTTTCACTTTTATCTTATCTATTTTTCTGTCACCTATGAGCTCCAAAGTGTCCAATTTCTCATCTAGAGTATCTCGTCAGGTGTGAAATGATAGACTGAGACTAAATTGGCAACTTTTTGGAAAATATGATTTTGGCCAAACGCGAAAGGCATAAATTCTGGAAAAATGTTACTTGTGGTCATTTTCATATTATCTCAATTGTTGCCCCCAGATTATACCAAAATGACAAATCAGACATTCAGTTTACCTACTCTGCATCTAGCGTGTCTATTCATGTGTAAAATAATTGACTGGGACTCAATGTTTAGTGGTAGGACACAAACAAGTTGTTATGAACAATTTTTCGTAAAATTTGTTTTTCACTTTTATCTTATCTATTTTTCTGTCACCAACGAGCTCCAAAGTGTCCAATTTCTCATCTAGAGTATCTCGTCAAGTGTGAAATGATAGACTGAGACTAAATTGGTCACTTTTTTGCAAATATTATTTTGGCCAAACACGTAAGGCATAAATTCTGCAAAATTGTCACTTGTGGTCATTTTTATGTTATCCTAATTTTTGCCGCCAGATTGTACAAAAATGCCAAATCAGACATCTAGTTTAACTACTCTGCATCTAGCGTGTCTATTCATGTGTAAAATAATTGTCTGCGACTCACTGTTTAGTGGTAGGACACAAACAAGTTGTTAGGAACATTTCATCGCAAAATTTGTTTTTTCACTTTTATCTTATCTATTTTTCTGTCACCTATGAGCTCCAAAGTGTCCAATTTATCATCTAGAGTATCTCGTCAAGTGTGAAATGATAGACTGAGACTAAATTGGCCACTTTTTTGCAAATATTATTTTGGCCAAACGCGTAAGGCATAAATTCTGCAAAATTGTCACTCGTGGTCATTTTCATGTTATCTCAATTGTTGCTCCCAGATTGTACAAAAATGCCAAATCAGACATCCAGTTTATTTACTCTGCATCTAGCGTGTCTATTCATGTGTAAAATAATTGTCTGGGACTCACTGTTTAGTGGTAGGACACAAACAAGTTGTTAGGAACAATTCTTCGTAAATGTGTTTTTCACTTTTATCCTATCCATTTTTATGTCACCAACGAGCTCTAAAGTGTCCAATTTATCATCTAGAGTATCTCGTCAAGTGTGAAATGATAGACTGAGACTAAATTGGCAACTTTTTTATAAAATATTATTTGGGCTAAACGCGTAAGGCATAAATTCTGCAAAATTATCACTTGTGGTCATTTTTATGTTATCTCAATTGTTGCCCCCAGATTAAACAAAAATGCCAAATAAGACATCCAGTTTAATTACTCTGCATCTAGCGTGTCTATTCATGTGTAAAATAATTGTCTGGGACTCACTGTTTAGTGGTAGGACACAAACAAATTATTAGGAACAATTTTTCGTAAAATTTGTTTTTCACTTTTATCTTATCTATTTTTCTGTCACCAACGAGCTCCAAAGTGTCCAATTTATCATCTAGAGTATCTCGTCAAGTGTGAAATGATAGACTGAGACTAAATTGGTGACTTTTTTGAAAATATGATTTTGGCCAAACGCGTAAGGCATAAATTCTGCAAAATTGTCACTTGTGGTCATTTTTATGTTATCTCAATTGTTGCTCACAGATTGTACAAAAATGCCAAATCAGACATCCAGATTAATTACTCTGCATCTAGCGTGTCTATTCATGTGTAAAATAATTGTCTGGGACTCACTGTTTAGTGGTAGGACACAAACAAGTTGTTATGAACATTTCTTCGTAAAATTTGTTTTTTCACTTTTATCTTATCTATTTTTCTGTCACCTATCAGCTCCAAAGTGTCCAATTTCTCATCTAGAGTATCTCGTCAAGTGTAAAATGATAGACTGAGACTAAATTGGCAACTTTTTGGAAAATATGATTTTGGCCAAACGCGAAAGGCATAAATTCTGGATAAATGTCACTTGTGGTCATTTTTATGTTATCTCAATTGTTGCCCCCAGATTGTACAAAAATGCCAAATCAGACATCCAGTTTAACTACTCTGCATCTAGCGTGTCTATTCATGTGTAAAATAATTGTCTGGGACTCACTTTTTAGTGTTAGGACACAAACAAGTTGTTAGGAAAATTTCTTCGTAAAATTTGTTTTTCACTTTTATCTTATCTATTTTTCTGTCACCTATGAGCTTCAAAGAGTCCAATTTCTCATCTAGAGTATCTCGTCAAGTGTGAAATGATAGACTGAGACTAAATTGGCAACTTTTTGGAAAATATTATTTTGGCCAAACGCGTAAGGCATAAATTCTGCAAAATTGTCACTTGTGGTCATTTTTATGTTTTCTCAATTGTTGCCCCCAGATTGTACAAAAATGCCAAATCAGACATCCAGTTTAACTACTCTGCATCTAGCGTGTCTATTCATGTGTAAAATAATTGTCTGGGACTCACTGTTTAGTGGTAGGACACAAACAAGTTGTTAGGAACATTTCTTCGTAAAATTTGTTTTTCACCTTTATCTTATCTATTTTTCTGTCACCTATGAGCTCCAAAGTGTCCAATTTTTCATCTAGAGTATCTCGTCAAGTGTGAAATGATAGACTGAGACTAAATTGGCAACTTTTTGGAAAATATGAATTTGGCCAAAAGCAAAAGGCATAAATTCTGGATAAATGTCACTTGTGGTCATTTTTATGTTATCTCAATTGTTGCCCCCAGATTGTACTAAAATGCCAAATCAGACATACAGTTTAACTACTCTGCATCTAGCGTGTCTATTCATGTGTAAAATAATTGTCTGGGACTCACTGTTTAGTTGTAGGACACAAACAAGTTGTTAGGAACATTTCTTCGTAAAATTTGTTTTTCACTTTTATCTTATCTATTTTTCTGTCACATATGAGCTCCAAAGTGTCCAATTTCTCATCTAGAGTATCTCGTCAAGTGTGAAATGATAGACTGAGACTAAATTGGCAACTTTTTGGAAAATATTATTTTGGCCAAACGCGAAAGGCATAAATTCTGCAAAATTGTCACTTGTGGTCATTTTTATGTTTTCTCAATTGTTGCCCCCAGATTGTACAAAAATGCCAAATCAGACATCCAGTTTAACTACTCTGCATCTAGCGTGTCTATTCATGTGTAAAATAATTGTCTGGGACTCACTGTTTAGTGGTAGGACACAAACAAGTTGTTAGGAACATTTCTTCGTAAAATTTGTTTTTCACCTTTATCTTATCTATTTTTCTGTCACCTATGAGCTCCAAAGTGTCCAATTTTTCATTTAGAGTATCTCGTCAAGTGTGAAATGATAGACTGAGACTAAATTGGCAACTTTTTGGAAAATATGATTTTGGCCAAACGCGAAAGGCATAAATTCTGGATAAATGTCACTTGTGGTCATTTTTATGTTATCTCAATTGTTGCCCCCAGATTGTACAAAAATGCCAAATCAGACATCCAGTTTAACTACTCTGCATCTAGCGTGTCTATTCATGTGTAAAATAATTGTCTGGGACTCACTTTTTAGTGTTAGGACACAAACAAGTTGTTAGGAAAATTTCTTCGTAAAATTTGTTTTTCACTTTTATCTTATCTATTTTTCTGTCACCTATGAGCTTCAAAGAGTCCAATTTCTCATCTAGAGTATCTCGTCAAGTGTGAAATGATAGACTGAGACTAAATTGGCAACTTTTTGGAAAATATTATTTTGGCCAAACGCGTAAGGCATAAATTCTGCAAAATTGTCACTTGTGGTCATTTTTATGTTTTCTCAATTGTTGCCCCCAGATTGTACAAAAATGCCAAATCAGACATCCAGTTTAACTACTCTGCATCTAGCGTGTCTATTCATGTGTAAAATAATTGTCTGGGACTCACTGTTTAGTGGTAGGACACAAACAAGTTGTTAGGAACATTTCTTCGTAAAATTTGTTTTTTCACTTTTATCTTATCTATTTTTTTGTCACCTATGAGCTCTAAAGTGTCCAATTTCTCATCTAGAGTATCTCGTCAAGTGTGAAATGATAGACTGAGACTAAATTGGCAACTTTTTGGAAAATATTATTTTGGCCAAACGCGAAATGCATAAATTCTGGAAAAATGTCACTTGTGGTCATTTTTATGTTATCTCAATTGTTGCCCCCAGATTGTACCAAAATGCCAGATTAGACATTCATTTTACCAACTCTGCATCTAGCGTGTCTGTTCATGTGTAAAATAATTGTTTGGGACTCAATGTTTAGTGGTAGGACACAAACAAGTTGTTAGGAACAATTTTTCGTAAAATTTGTTTTTCACTTTTATCTTATCTATTTTTTTGTCACCTA
>CAJHNH020006087.1:0-10000 GCA_905116865.2 Candidula unifasciata
ATCAAACAGTCATTAAACTGCTTGCACACAAAAACTAACAGCCATTAAACTGCTCGCACACGATCAAACAGTCATTAAACTGCTCGCACACAATCAAACAGTCATTAAACTGCTCACACACAATCAAACAATCATTAAACTGCTCGCACACAATCAAACAGTCATTAAACTGCTCGCACACAATCAAACAGTCATTAAACTGCTCGCACACAATCAAACAGGAGTTAAACTGCTCGCACACAATCAAACAGGAGTAAACACCTCGCCAACAACTAAACTGCCGTTTAACTGCTCGCCAACAACCAAAAGGTTAGTTGCGTATCCTTTACAGGACGTTGCAGAAAAAAACCCAGCAGCCCTGGCTGTTTTGTGGTTTTTCTAGGCAAATACACGTCCAGTAGTTTGCCATTTCTTTTTGGACGCTTGGCCCCCTGATACCACTGTCGAAACCAACGCAAGGTGCATGGCTCGCAGCTGAGATCGAACCCGGCACCCCGGCATTACGAAGCGTTCGCATCGACTTTGCCAAAAAGCCGACAAAACAACCAAACAACCGTTACACTGCTCGTAAACAACCAAACAGCCGTTAAACTGCTCGTAAACAACCAAACAGCCGTTACACTGCTCGTAAACAACCAAACAGCCGTTACACTGCTCGTAAACAACCAAACAGCCGTTACACTGCTCGTAAACAACCAAACAGCCGTTAAACTGCTCGCAAACAACTGAACAGCCGTTACACTGCTCGTAAACAACCAAACAGCCGTTACACTGCTCGTAAACAACCAAACAGCCGTTAAACTGCTCGCAAACAACTGAACAGCCGTTACACTGCTCGTAAACAACTGCATAAATAAAACTGTAGATGTTCCGGCACGCTATATGTTCACACTGAAACTCTGCACCACCAGATGATTGTCTGCCATACATCTATTTGATGTGAGGGTAAGTGGACACCGCCAGCACCCGGGGCGAGGGGCCAGCTGCCCCGTCTGCTCGTGTTTCACACTTGTACGTCAGACCAGGACAAGGCGTCTACGCAGATCTCGCCCTTCACATCAATTGCTGAGCCAGCCTGAGGCCTCTCAAACAAGCCAAGATTATGCAGAGGCGAATGTAAGAATGATTGCCATCGTTTCCAAGTGAAAGAACATGACGTTCCACTTATATGTTCCACAGAGGAATCTTGAAAATAGACTTAAAAACCAAACAAAAGCAAACGTGTCTACCAAAAAGCCAGATTAGCAGAATCGAAAAAAAATACACGATTACCATCATGTGCCTTGCATCATGCTTCTCTACAGATCACGATCCCTGGTTGCCTAAAACAGCTCTCTTAATGATGTCCATCCATGCCATCGTTTCAGCCCATCCAGCATCATCTCTCTTGGTCTCTCTCTCTCTACCCTTTTCCCACTGATGTTCCCAGTTGTCACGAAAAAATACAACAATTATTTGTGAATTTTGTGCTATCTGTTTTCTTTTGCAGCTATGGTAAAATGAAAACAATTCAGGAAATCGAATATTTCATAACAGTAAAACTGTGAGTTTAAGAAGCGGAAGAAAACATGCTGAATTGCCGATGATAAAAGAAAAGTTGTTGCAGAAAGGCGGGAAATAATGATAAAGATATCACAAAATAAAAGACAACACTTGATCTATTAAGTTAAGTTATAATATTCTTATACGTAATATTGCAAGAAGGGGAAATAGCATCAGACGAAACAATGTTGCTTTTCCTCTAATAAATTGACGCTTACACACTCACATATACAGACACACGCACAAACTTACACTCGCATATACAGACACAAGCACAAACTCACACTCACATATACAGACACACGCACAAACTCACACTCATATATACAGACACAAGCACAAACTCACACTCGCATATACAGACACACGCACAAACTCACACTCACATATACAGACACACGCACAAACTCACACTCATATATACAGACACACGAACAAACTCACACTCGCATATACAGACACACGCACAACCTCACACTCACATATACAGACACACGCACAAACTTACACTCGCATACATGTACCCTCTTATTCGTTGGCAGGAGCTCTGAAAATGCCTCACATCGCGTCATTGCCTGGAGCTTAGTCCTAGCAGATACCTGCTCACTCTCTCTGGCACTGAGGAAACATTCTAGAGATGTGTTGGCGTGTGTTCGTTTGGCCTGCACAGAGCCTCACCAAGGTCACGTGACAGGCGCAGATGGGAGAGTAATAGAATGCGATATTAGTTGTGACATCCCATAATGGGATGAGCTGAACATCTTCTCAGGCGTTCATATCAACAACAACAACAACAGTATCCCGTAATTTCTGCAAACTGACAAATATAAACACTGCTGATATGTTTGCACCACTAAAATGATTCATGCATTCTAGTGGAATGCTTGATGGCTACATGATCCTGACGAATAGCAGAAGGCAACAGACGTGGAATGGCACAAGAATGCTCATGAAATAAATTATACACTACATATAAACACACACGATACCGCGCGTCAGCGGATTTGATCTGTTGCTGCTGCTGGTTGTGCCAGCACACGAGAGCCACAAGTTGGCAGTTCCACTGTTGTCTGGTGCCAGTGTAACATGACACACGAGAGCCACAAGTTGGCAGTTCCACTGTTGTCTGGTGCCAGTGTAACATGACACACGAGAGCCACAAGTTGGCAGTTCCACTGTTGTCTGGTGCCAGTGTAACATGACACACGAGAGCCACAAGTTGGCAGTTCCACTGTTGTCTGGTGCCAGTGTAACATGACACACGAGAGCCACAAGTTGGCAGTTCCATTGTTGTCTGGTGCCAGTGTAACATGACACACGAGAGCCACAAGTTGGCAGTTCCACTGTTGTCTGGTGCCAGTGTAACATGACACACGAGAGCCACAAGTTGGCAGTTCCACTGTTGTCTGGTTCACCAAGCTATCTCTTGACTGCTGACCGTGTCGATCTGTTCTCGTCTGAACTGGATTGTGGAACATCTACCCACCTTGCCAAGACCTGAGTCCTTTATTCTGTGCTGTTGGGACTGTTTTATCAGCTCTATCCTGTCATCTTCTACCCACGATAGTAAGGGCACACTGGGCCTATCATTTTCTACACTAAGCTGTAAGGACAAGGTAGGTCTATCCTCTTCTACCTGGGTAGTTTGAGCAGACTGGTTAGTCTTTCCTCTACTGTCCCTACCCCGGATAACCGAGGGAGCTGTAGTTTTGAACAGTCTTTCTTTTTCTGCAAGAGTGATGTTCAAAGCTGTGTTAGATTCTGTTTAGTCTCCATTCTACAATCATTGTGGGTAGAAATAGAACTTATAAGAAGGCGATGTAGAAGTAAAAACCAAACACACACTAGAGTAAAAACCAAACTCACACTAAAGTAAAAACCAAACTCACACTGAAGTAAAAACCAAACTCACACTGAAGTAAACACCAAACTCACACTGGAGTAAAAACCAAACTCACAATGAAGTAAAGACCAACCTCACAATGAAGTAAAGACCAAACTCACACTGAAGTAAAGACCAAACTCACACTGAAGTAAAAACCAAACTCACACTGAAGTAAAGACCAAACTCACACTGCAGTAAACACCAAACTCACACTGAAGTAAAGACCAAACTCACACTGGAGTAAACACCAAACTCACACTGAAGTAAAAACCAAACTCACACTGAAGTAAAAACAAAACTCACACTGAAGTAAAAGCCAAACTCACACTGGAGTAAACACCAAACTCACACTGAAGTTAACACCAAACTCACGCTGAAGTAAAAACCAAACTCACAATGAAGTAAAAACCAAACTCACACTGAAGTAAACACCAAACTCACACTGAATTAAACACCAAACTCTCACTAAAGCAAACGCCAAACTCACACTAAAGTAAACACCAAACTCACACTGAAGTAAACACCAAACTCACACTGAAGTAAACACCAAACTTACACTGAAGTAAACACCAAACTCACACTGAAGTAAACACCAAACTCACACTGAAGTAAACACCAAACTCACACTGAAGTAAAAACCAAACTCACACTGAAGTAAAAACCAAACTCACACTGAAGTAAACACTAAACTCACACTGAAGTAAACACCAAACTTACACTGAAGTAAACACCAAACTCACACTGGAGTAAACACCAAACTTACACTGAAGTAAAGACCAAACACACTGAAGTAAAAATAAAACTAACACTGAAGTAAAGACCAAACTCACACTGGAGTAAAAACCAAACTCACACTGAAGTAAACACCAAACTCACACTGAAGTAAAAACAAAACTCACACTGAAGTAAACACCAAACTCACACTGAAGTAAAAACCAAACTCACACTGAAGTAAACACCAAACTCACACTGAAGTAAACACCAAACTCACACTGAAGTAAACACCAAACTCACACTGAAGTAAACACCAAACTCACACTGAAGTAAACACCAAACTCACACTGAAGTAAACACCAAACCCACACTGAAGTAAAGACCAAAGTCACACTGAAGTAAAAATCAAACTCACACTGAAGTAAACACCAAACTCACACTGAAGTAAAAACAAAACTCACACTGAAGTAAAGACCAAACTCACACTGAAGTAAAAACAAAACTCACACTGAAGTAAAGACCAAACTCACACTGAAGTAAACACCAAACTCACACTGAAGTAAACACCAAACTTACACTGAATTAAACACCAAACTCACACTGAAGTAAACACCAAACTCACACTGAAGTAAACACCAAACTTACACTGAAGTAAACACCAAACTCACACTGAAGTAAAGACCAAACTCACACTGAAGTAAACACCAAACTCACACTGAAGTAAACACCAAACTCACACTGAAGTAAACACCAAACTCACACTGAAGTAAACACCAAAATCACACTGGAGTAAACACCAAACTAACACTAAAGTAAACACCAAACTCACACTGAAGAAAAGACCTAACTCACACTGAAGTAAACACCAAACTCACACTGAAGTAAACACCAAACTCACACAGAAGTAAACACCAAACTCACACTGAAGTAAACACCAAACTCACACTGAAGTAAACACCAAACTCACACTGAAGTAAACACCAAACTTACACTGAAGTAAAGACCAAACTCACACTGGAGTAAACACCAAACTCACACTGAACTAAACACCAAACTTACACTGAAGTAAACACCAAACTCACACTGGAGTAAACACCAAACTTACACTGAAGTAAAGACCAAACACACTGAAGTAAAAATAAAACTCACGCTGAAGTAAAGACCAAACTCACGCTGGAGTAAACACCAAACTCACACTGAAGTAAACACCAAACTCACACTGGAGTAAAAACAAAACTCACACTGAAGTAAACACCAAACTCACACTGGAGTAAAAACCAAACTCACACTGGAGTAAAAACCAAACTCACACTGGAGTAAAAACAAAACTCACACTGGAGTAAAAACCAAACTCACACTGAAGTAAAGACCAAACTTACACTGAACTAAAAACCAAACTGACACTGAATTAAAAACCAAACTCACACTGGAGTAAAAACCAAACTCACACTGAAGTAAACACCAAACTCACACTGAAGTAAACACCAAACTCACACTGAAGTAAACACCAAACTCACACTGAAGTAAACACCAAACTCACTGAAGTAAAAACCAAACTCACACTGAAGTAAACACAAATTCACACTGGAGTAAAACAAACCAAACTAAAGACCAAACACTGAAGTAAAAACACCAAACTCACACTGAAGTAAAGACCAAAAAAACACCAAACTCACACTGAAGTAAAGACCAAACTCACGCTGGAGTAAACACCAAACTCACACTGAAGTAAACACCAAACTCACACTGGAGTAAAAACCAAACTCACACTGGAGTAAAAACCAAACTCACACTGGAGTAAAAACCAAACTCACACGGGAGTAAAAACCAAACTCACACTGAAGTAAAAACCAAACTTACACTGAACTAAAAACCAAACTCACACTGAAGTAAAAACCAAACTCACACTGGAGTAAAAACCAAACTCACACTGAAGTAAACACCAAACTCACACTGAAGTAAACACCAAACTCACACTGAAGTAAACACCAAACTCACTGAAGTAAAAACCAAACTCACACTGAAGTAAACACAAATTCACACTGAAGTAAACACCAAACTCACACTGAAGTAAACACCAAACTCACACTGAAGTAAAGACCAAACTTACACTGAAGTAAAGACCAAACTCACACTGAAGTAAAGACCAAACTCACACTGGAGTAAAAACCAAACTCACACTGAAGTAAAAACCAAACTCACACTGGAGTAAAAACCAAACTCACACTGAAATAAACACCAAACTCACACTGAAGTAAAGACCAAACTCACACTGAAGTAAACACCAAACTCACACTAAAGTAAAAACCAAACTCACACTGAAGTAAAAATCAAACTCACACTGAAGTAAAGACCAAACTCACACTGAAGTAAAGACCAAACTCACACTGGAGTAAAAACCAAACTTACACTGAAGTAAACATCAAACTCACAGTGGAGTAAAAGCATTCAACTCACACTGAAGCATTCAGCCACTCAGATGGAGAAGCATTCAAACATAGAGGAAGAATTCAGCCATAGATGAAGCATTCAGCCATAGATGAAGCATTCAGCCCTAGATGAAGCATTCAGCCCTAGATGAAGCATTCAGACATAGATGAAGCATTCAGCCATAGATGAAGCATTCAGCCATAGATGAAGCATTCAGCCATAGATGAAGCATTCAGCCATAGATGAAGCATTCAGCCATAGATGAAGCATTCAGCCATAGATGAAGCATTCAGCCATAGATGAAGCATTCAGCCATAGATGAAGCATTCAGCCATAGATGAAGCATTCAGCCATAGATGAAGCATTCAGCCATAGATGAAGCATTCAGCCCTAGATGAAGCATTCAGCCCTAGATGAAGCATTCAGCCATAGATGAAGCATTCAGCCATAGATGAAGCATTCAGCCATAGATGAAGCATTCAGACATAGAGGAAGCATTCAGCCATAGATGAAGCATTCAGCCATAGATGAAGCATTCAGCCCTAGATGAAGCATTCAGCCATAGATGAAGCATTCAGACATAGAGGAAGCATTCAGCCATAGATGAAGCATTCAGACATAGAGGAAGCATTCAGCCCTAGATGAAGCATTCAGCCCTAGATGAAGCATTCAGCCATAGATGAAGCATTCAGCCATAGATGAAGCATTCAGCCATAGATGAAGCATTCAGACATAGAGGAAGCATTCAGCCATAGATGAAGCATTCAGCCCTAGATGAAGCATTCAGCCATAGATGAAGCATTCAGACATAGAGGAAGCATTCAGCCCTAGATGAAGCATTCAGCCCTAGATGAAGCATTCAGCCATAGATGAAGCATTCAGCCATAGATGAAGCATTCAGCCATAGATGAAGCATTCAGACATAGAGGAAGCATTCAGCCATAGATGAAGCATTCAGCCATAGATGAAGCATTCAGTCATAGATGAAGCATTCAGTCATAGATGAAGCATTCAGCCATAGATGAAGCATTCAGCCATAGATGAAGCATTCAGCCATAGATGAAGCATTTAGCTATCAGCACCGTCATAAGCTGGCCCTGCGACCCTGCAACCGATCACGACTAGAAGACAAACATCTGTGGTCATATTTCTCTCCTGTCCTCTGTCCTCAACAGCACAGACAAGTGTGCAAACATACACTCTGTCTACTTTATAATGTCGCTAGCTCTCCTCTCTACCCACACATTTGCCACACAGTTCTGTCGCTAGCTCTCCTCTACCCACACATTCACCACACAGTTCCGTCGCTAGCTCTCTGCTCTACCCACACATTCACCACACAGTTCTGTCGCTAGCTCTCTGCTCTACCCACACATTCACCACACAGTTCTGTCGCTAGCTCTCTGCTCTACCCACACATTCACCACACAGTTCTGTCGCTAGCTCTCTGCTATACCCACACATTCACCACACAGTTCTGTCGCTAGCTCTCTGCTCTACCCACACATTCATCACGCAGTTATGTCGCTAGCTCTGCCGCCCACCCACACATTCACCACAGTCTCTATATTGCCTCTCACCTACCCACTCAATCTCTTCGTTACCTCCAAACTACCCACACATTTACCATACAGCCCTATCGCTACCTCTCCCACCTACCCACACATTCACCACACATCTGTTGACGCCAGTTCCCACCACACTCCAGCTTGAGCCGATGTTTTAGGCAAGATGATAAAGGATGTGGAAGACGAGAAAAATACAACAGACGCAGACTGAAGTCGAGGACGTGAAAGAGACACACCGACAGCTGTGTCAGCTAGACCATCAGGTGAGACTAACACTCCCCCAGGTAATCTTCTCTCTTCTCAAAAACTCAACACACACGCCCCAGAGGCTTCGCTGGTGATTTCCTTTGCAGATCCCGACCTGCGACCCCCATTATCTCCCATTCGCCGGTAACTCACAAACGGCTGCAGCGACGCATTCTCGGCAGCCAGCTGTAGGTTCAGGAGCTGGTTGTATTCAGCCACAGACTTTGTTGAGATAACTGTGCGCGCTGCATTTGTTTAGCTGTGGCGATGTTTGCAAAGTTGTGCTAATGGCGGTTGGATGCTCGCTGGCTACAACATACTTCCCGCACTAGTAGGAGTAGATGAACAAACAGTGCAACCATTAGGCCGCATACATTCCATTTCTGATCCCACTCGGTTACTTCTGCTAGACATTCTCCTAATTTCTGCATACCAGTCTGTCTACTCCATCTATAAGTGACACAAATAAAATTACATGTTTATAACTGCACTGAACGCATCAATTATCAGACATAAACGTCGGCCAAACTTGTCAAACTCACTTTGGCCTTAGACGTCAAAAGCCGAAAAGTTACCTGTACACGCCGACTTTCACTATCAGGTGTGTACATCGTCCGGGGTACAGAGATCACACAATGTCTCAGACTTTCACTATATAACACACAATGTCTCAGACTTTCACTATAGAACACATAATGTCTCAGACTTTCACTATAGAACACATAATGTCTCAGACTTTCACTATAGAACACATAATGTCTCAGACTTTCACTATAGAACACCCAATGTCTCAGACTTTCACTATATAACACATAATGTCTCAGACTTTCACTATAGAACACAAAATGTCTCAGACTTTCACTATAGAACACCCAATGTCTCAGACTTTCACTATAGAACACATAATATCTCAGACTTTCACTATAGAACACATATTGTCTCAACTGACAGACTCATTCAGCGCGGGCACTAACAGACTCATTCAGCGCGGGCACTGCCAGGCTCTTTTAGCGCGGGCACTAACAGACTCATTCAGCGCGGGCAGTGACAGGCTCATTCAGCGCTGGCACTGACAGACTCATTCAGCGTGGCCACTGACAGACTCATTCAGCGCGGGCACTGACAGGCTCATTCAGCGCGGGAACTGACAGACTCATTGACCGCCGGCACTGACAGACTCATTCAGCGCGGGCACTGACAGACTCATTCAGCGCGGGAACTGACAGACTCATTCAGCGCGGGCACTGACAGACTCATTCAGCGCGGGAACTGACAGACTCATTGACCGCCGGCACTGACAGACTCATTTAGCGCGGGCACTGACAGACTCATTCGCCACAGGCACTGACAGACTCATTTAGCGCGGGCACTGACAGACTCATTCACCACGGGCACTGACAGACTCATTGACCGCCGGCACTGACAGACTCATTCAGCGCGGGCACTAACAGACTCATTCAGCGCGGGCACTGACAGTCTCATTCACCACGGGCACTGACAGATTCATTGACCGCCGGCACTGACAGACTCATTCAGCGCGGGCACTAACAGACTCATTCAGCGCGGGCACTGACAGACTCATTCAGCTCGGGAACTGACAGACTCATTGACCGCG
>CAJHNH020006088.1:0-15057 GCA_905116865.2 Candidula unifasciata
GACAAATAGATAAGATAAAAAGTGAAAAACAATTTTACGAAGAAATGTTCCTAACAACTTTGTTTGTGTCCTACCACTAAACAGTGAGTCCCAGACAAATTATTTTACACATGAAAATAGACACGCTAGATGCAGAGTAGTTTAAACCGGAATGTCTGATTTGGCATTTTTGGTACAATCTGGGGGCAACAATTGAGATAACATAAAAATGACCACAAGTGACATTTTTGCAGAATTTATGCCTTTCGCGTTTGGCCCAAAATCATAATTTTGCAAAAAAAGTTGCCAATTTTAGTCTCAGTCTATCATTTCACACTTGACGAGATACTCTAGATGATAAATTGGACACTTTGGAGCTCGTTGGTGACAGAAAAAATAGATAAGATAAAAGTGAAAAAAACAAATTTTACGAAGAATTGTTCCTAACAACTTGTTTGTGTCCCTACACCACTAAACATTGAGTCCCAGACAATTATTTTACACATGAATAGACACGCTAGATGCAGAGTAGTTAAACTGGATGTCTGATTTGGCATTTTGTACAATCTGGGGGCAACAATTGAGATAACATAAAAATGACCACAAGTGACAATTTTTCCAGAATTTATGCCTTTCGCGTTTGGGCCAAAATCATATTTTCCCAAAAAGTTGCCAATTTAGTCTCAGTCTATCATTTCACTCTTGACGAGATACTCTAGATGAGAAATTGGACACTTTGGAGCTCATAGGTGACAGAAAAATAGATAAGATAAAAGTGAAAAACAAATTTTACGAAGAAATGTTCCTAACAACTTGTTTGTGTCCTACCACTAAACAGTGAGTCCCAGACAATTATTTTACACATGAATAGACACGCTAGATGCAGGGTAATTAAACTGGATGTCTGATTTGGCATTTTTTTTGTACAATCTGGGGGCAACAATCGAGATAACATAAAAATGACCACAAGTGACAATTTTGCAGAATTTATGCTTTACGCGTTTAGCCAAAATAATATTTTGCAAAAAAGTTGCCAATTTAGTCTCAGTCTATCATTTCACATTTGACGAGATACTCTAGATCATAAATTGGGACACTTTGGAGCTCGTTGGTGACAGAAAATAGATAAGATAAAAGTGAAAAAACAAATTTTAGAAAGAGAATGTTCCTAACAACTTGTTTGTGTCCTACCACTAAACAGTGAGTCCCAGACAATTATTTTACACATGAATAGACACGCTAGATGCAGAGTAGTTAAACTGGAATGTCTGATTTTGGCATTTTTTGTACAATCTGGGGGCAACAATTGAGATAACATAAAAAATGACCACAAGTGACAATGTTTTTGCAGAATTTATGCCTTCGCGCGTTTGGCCAAAAAATATTTGCAAAAAAGTTGCCAATTTAGTCTCAGTCTATCATTTCACACTTGACGAGATACTCTAGATGATAAATTGGACACTTTGGAGCTCGTTGGTGACAGAAAATAAAGATAAGATAAAGTGAAAAACAAATTTTACGAAGAATTGTTCCTAACAACTTTGTTTGTGTCCTACCACTAAACAGTGAGTCCCAGACAATTATTTTACACATGAATAGACACGCTAGATGCAGAGTAGTTTAAACTGAATGATGTCTGATTTGGCATTTTTGGTACAATCTGGGGGCAACAATTGAGATAACATAAAAATGACCCACAAGTGACATTTTTCCAGAATTTATGCCTTTCGCGCGTTTGGCCAAAATCATATTTTCCCAAAAGTTGCCAATTTTAGTCTCAGTCTATCATTTCACACTTGACGAGATACTCTAGATGATAAATTGGACACTTTGGAGCTCATAGGTGACAGAAAAAAATAGATAAGATAAAAGTGAAAAACAAATTTTTACGAAGAAATGTTCCTAACAACTTGTTTGTGTCCTACCACTAAACATTGAGTCCCAGACAATTATTTTACACATGAATAGACACGCTAGATGCAGAGTAGTTTAAACTGGATGTCTGATTTTGCATTTTTGGTACAATCTGGGGGCAAAACAATTGAGATAACATAAAAATGACCACAAGTGACATTTTTCCAGAATTTATGCCTTTCGCGTTTGGCCAAAATCATATTTTCCAAAAAGTTGCCCATTTAGTCTCAGTCTATCATTTCACACTTGACGAGATACTCTAGATGAGAAATTGGGACACTTTGGAGCTCATAGGTGACAGAAAAATAGATAAGATAAAAGTGAAAAACAAAATTTTTTACGAAGAATTGTTCCTAACAACTTGTTTGTGTCCTACCACTAAAACATTGAGTCCCAGACAATTATTTTACACATGAATAGACACGCTAGATGCAGAGTAGGTAAAACTGGATGTCTGATTTGGCATTTTTGTACAATCTGGGGGCAACAATTGAGATAACATAAAAATGACCACAAGTGACAATTTTTCCAGAAATTTATGCCTTTCGCGTTTGGCCAAAATCATATTTGCCAAAAAGTTGCCAAATTTAGTCTCAGTCTATCATTTCACACTTGACGAAGACTACTCTAGATGAGAAATTGGACACTTTGGAGCTCATAGGGTGACAGAAAAATAGATAAGATAAAAGTGAAAAAAAATTTACGAAGAAATGTTCCTAACAACTTGTTTGTGTCCTACCACTAAACAGTGAGTCCCAGACAATTATTTTACACATGAATAGACACGCTAGATGCAGAGTAGTAAACTGGATGTCTGATTTGGCATTTTTGTACAATCTGGGGGCAACAATTGAGATAACATAAAAATGACCACAAGTGACAATTTTGCAGAATTTATGCCTTACGCGCGTTTGGCCAAAATAATATTTTCAAAAAAGTTGCCAATTTAGTCTCAGTCTATCATTTCACACTTGACGAGATACTCTAGATGATAAATTGGACACTTTGGAGCTCGTTGGTGACAGAAAAATAGATAAGATAAAAGTGAAAAACAAAATTTTACGAAGAAATGTTCCTAACAACTTGTTTGTGTCCTAACCACTAAACATTGAGTCCCAGACAATTATTTTTACACATGAATAGACACGCTAGATGCAGAGTAGTTAAACTGAATGTCTGATTTGGCATTTTTGTACAATCTGGGGGGCAACAATTGAGATAACATAAAAATGACCACAAGTGACAATTTTGCAGAATTTATGCCTTTACGCGTTTGGCCAAAAATCATATTTGCAAAAAAGTTGCCAATTTAGTCTCAGTCTATCATTTCACACTTGACGAGAGATACTCTAGATGATAAATTGGACACTTTGGAGCTCGTTGGTGACAGAAAAATAGATAAGAAAAAAAGTGAAAAACAAATTTTACGAAGAATTGTTCCTAACAACTTGTTTGTGTCCTACCACTAAACATTGAGTCCCAGACAATTATTTTACACATGAATAGACACGCTAGATGCAGAGTAGTTAAAACTGAATGTCTGATTTGGCATTTTTGTACAATCTGGGGCAAACAATTGAGATAACATAAAAATGACCACAAGTGACATTTTTGCAGAATTTATGCCTTTCGCGTTTGGCCAAAATCATATTTTCCAAAAAGTTTGCCAATTTAGTCTCAGTCTATCATTTCACACTTGACGAGATACTCTAGATGATAAAATTGGACACTTTGGAGCTCGTTGGTGACAGAAAAATAGATAAGATAAAAGTGAAAAACAAATTTTACGAAGAATTGTTCCTAACAACTTGTTTGTGTCCTACCACTAAACATTGAGTCCCAGACAATTATTTTACACATGAATAGACACGCTAGATGCAGAGTAGGTAAACTGAATGTCGGATTTGGCATTTTTGTACAATCTGGGGGCAACAATTGAGATAACATAAAAATGACCACAAGTGACATTTTTGCAGAATTTATGCCTTACGCGTTTGGCCAAAATCATATTTTCCAAAAAATTGCCAATTTAGTCTCAGTCTATCATTCCACACTTGACGAGATACTCTAGATGATAAATTGGACACTTTGGAGCTCATTGGGTGACAGAAAAAATAGATAAGATAAAAGTGAAAAACAAATTTTTACGAAGAAATGTTCCTAACAACTTGTTTGTGTCCTACCACTAAACAGTGAGTCCCAGACAATTATTTTACACATGAATAGACACGCTAGATGCAGAGTAGTTAAACTTGATGTCTGATTTGGCATTTTGTACAATCTGGGGGCAACAATTGAGATAACATAAAAATGACCACAAGTGACATTTTTCCAGAATTTATGCCTTTACGCGTTTGGCCAAAATCATATTTTCCAAAAAGTTGCCAATTTAGTCTCAGTCTATCATTATTTCACACTTGACGAGATACTCTAGATGATAAATTGGACACTTTGGAGCTCATAGGTGACAGAAAAATAGATAAGATAAAAAGTGAAAAAACAAATTTTTACGAAGAAATGTTCCTAACAACTTGTTTGTGTCCTACCACTAAACAGTGAGTCCCAGACAATTTTTTTACACATGAATAGACACGCTAGATGCAGAGTAGTTAAACTGGAATGTCTGATTTGGCATTTTTGTACAATCTGGGGGCAACAATTGAGATAACATAAAAAATGACCACAAGTGACAATTTTCCAGAATTTTATGCCTTTTCGCGTTTTTGGGCCAAAATCATATTTTCCAAAAAAGTTGCCAATTTAGTCTCAGTCTATCATTTCACACTTGACGAGATACTCTAGATGATAAATTGGACACTTTGGAGCTCATTAGGTGAGTGGAAAAATATAGATAAGATAAAAGTGAAAAACAAATTTTACGAAGAAAAATGTTCCTAACAACTTGTTTGTGTGTCCTACCACTAAAAACATTGAGTCCCAGACAATTATTTTACACATGAATAGTACACGCTAGATGCAGAGTAGTTAAACTGGATGTCTGATTTGGGCATTTTTTGTACAATCTGGGGGCAACAATTGAGATAACATAAAAATGACCACAAGTGACAATTTTTGCAGAATTTATGCCCTTACGCGTTTGGCCAAAATCATATTTTCCAAAAAGTTGCCAATTTAGTCTCAGTCTATCATTTCACACTTGACGAGATACTCTAGATGATAAATTGGACACTTTGGAGCTCATAGGTGACAGAAAAATAGATAAAATAAAAGTGAAAAACACATTTTACGAAGAAATGTTCCTAACAATTTGTTTGTGTCCTACCACTAAACAGTGAGTCCCAGACAATTATTTTTACACATGAATAGACACGCTAGATGCAGAGTAGTTAAACTGGATATCTGATTTGGCATTTTTGTACAATCTGGGGGCAACAATTGAGATAACATAAAAATGACCACAAATGACAATTTTGCAGAATTTATGCCTTACGCGTTTGGCCAAAATAATATTTGCAAAAAAATTGCCAATTTAGTCTCAGTCTATCATTTTACACTTGACGAGATACTCTAGATGATAAATTGGACACTTTGGAGCTCATAGGTGACAGAAAAATAGAGATAAGATAAAAGTGAAAAACAAATTTTACGAAGAATTGTTCCTAACAACTTGTTTGTGTCCTACCACTAAACAGTGAGTCCCAGACAATTATTTTACACATGAATAGACACGCTAGATGCAGAGTAGTTAAACTGAATGTCTGATTTGGCATTTTTGTACAATCTGGGGGCAACAATAGAGATAACATAAAAATGACCACAAGTGACATTTTTGCAGAATTTATGCCTTTCGCGTTTGGCCAAAATCATATTTTGCAAAAAAGTTGCCAATTTAGTCTCAGTCTATCATTTCACACTTGACGAGATACTCTAGATGATAAATTGGACACTTTGGAGCTCGTTGGTGACAGAAAAATAGATAAGATAAAAGTGAAAAACACAAATTTTACGAAGAAATTGTTCCTAACAACTTGTTTGTGTCCTACCACTAAACAGTGAGTCCCAGACAATTATTTTACACATGAATAGACACGCTAGATGCAGAGTAGGTAAACTGGATGTCTGATTTGGCATTTTTTGTACAATCTGGGGGCAACAATTGAGATAACATAAAAATGACCACAAGTGACATTTTTGCAGAATTTATGCCTTACGCGCGTTTGGCCAAAATCATATTTTTCAAAAAAGTTGCCAATTTAGTCTCAGTCTATCATTTCACACTTGACGAGATACTCTAGATGATAAATTGGACACTTTGGAGCTCGTTGGTGACAGAAAAAATAGATAGATAAAAGTGAAAAAAAAATTTTTACGAAGAATTGTTTCCTAACAACTTGTTTGTGTCCTACCACTAAAACATTGAGTCCCAGACAATTATTTTACACATGAATAGACACGCTAGATGCAGAGTAGGTAAACTGAATGTCTGATTTGGCAATTTTTGGTACAATCTGGGGGCAACAATTGAGATAACATAAAAATGACCACAAGAAGTGACAATTTTGCCAGAATTTATGCCTTACGCGTTTTGGCCAAAAAAATATTTGCAGAAAAAGTTGCACAATTTAGTCTCAGTCTATCATTTCACACTTGACACGAGATACTCTAGATGATAAATTGGACACTTTGGAGCTCGTTAGGTGACAGAAAAATAGATAAGATGAAAAGTGAAAAACAAATTTTACGAAGAATTGTTGCTCCTAACAACTTGTTTGTGTCCTACCCACTAAACAGTGAGTCCCAGACAATTATTTTACATGCAACATGAATAGACACGCTAGATGCAGAGTAGGTAAACGAATGTCTGATTTGGCATTTTTGGTACAATCTGGGGGGAAACAATTGAGATAACATAAAAATGCCACAAGTGACATTTTGCAGAATTTCATGCCTTCATCGCGTTTGGCCAAAATCATATTTTCCAAAAAGTTGCCAATTTAGTCTCAGTCTATCATTTCACATTGACGAGATACTCTAGATGAGAAATTGGACACTTTGGAGCTCATAGGTGACAGAAAAATAGATAAGATAAGAAGTGAAAAACAAATTTTACGAAGAATGTTCCTAACAACTTGTTTGTGTCCTACCACTAAACAGTGAGTCCCAGTACAATTATTTTACACATGAATAGAACACGCTTAGATGCAGAGTAGGTAAACTGGATGTCTGATTTGGCAATTTTGGTACAATCTGGGGGCAACAATTGAGAGAACATAAAAATGTACCACAAAGTGACAATTTTTCCAGAATTTATGCCGTTTTCGGAGTCGGATTAGCAAAAATAATATTTGCAACAAAAAGTTGGCAATTTAGTCTCAGGTCTATTCATTTCACACTTTGACGAGATACCTCTAGCATGATAAATTGGACACTTTGGAGCTCGGTTGGTGACAGAAAACTATGGGATAGGGATAAAAGTGAAAAAACACAATTTACGAAGAAATTTTCCTAACGAACTTGGTGTTGTGTTCCTCACCACTAAACAGTGAAGTCCCTGAACATTATGTTTACACATGAATAGACACGCTAGATGCAGAGTAGGTCAACTGAATGTCTGATTTGTTGCATTTTTGTACAATCGGGGGGGCAACAATTGAGATAGACATACAAAATGAAAAACAAGTGAGCAACTTTCGAGAATTTATGCCTTTCCTAGGCGTTTGGCAAAATCATATTTTGACAAAAGTTGCCTGAATTTAGTCTCAGTCTATGCTATGTTTCATGCCACTTGACGAGATACCTAGATGATAAATTGGATACACTTTGGAGCCTCGTAGTGGATCAGAAACTTAGCATAAAGCTAAAAGTGAAAAACAAATTATTTACGAAGAAAGGTTCGCTAACAACTTGTTTGTGTCCTACCACTAAACATTGATTGAGTCCCAGTACAATATATTTTACACATTATTAGACACGCTAGATGGGGCTAGAGAGGCTTAAACTGGAGGTCTGATTGGGCATTTTTGGACAAGTCTTGGCAAACAATCTGGCTTCCACTCAAAGTGAACACAAGGAAAATTTTGCTATAATTTAGTGCTTCCGCGTGAAAAAACATAATGCGGTTTGCAAAAATGTTGCCAGTTTTTGTCTCAGGCTAAACAATTGACCCTGGGACGATAAAACTTAGATTACCAAGTGGACACTTTGGCGCTCCTAGGCGACAGGAAAAAATAGATATTGAAGTGAAAAACCCATTTTACGAAGAATTGGCCAAGTCTCTTATGATTGTGTCCCTCCACTATTGCGGTCCCACAAGTATTTGCGCAACCTGAATAGACACGCTAGATGCAGAGTAGGTAAACTGAATGTCTGAGTTTTTGGCATTTTTGTTACAATCCGGGGGGCAACACAACTGAAAAGAAACAATGAAAATAAGACCAGCAAGCTTACGCGGTTTGACCATCAATGTGCCAGAATTTATCGCCTTTTTTCGTCATTCATTTCAACTTGACGGCTCACCAAAAGTTGGATATTTGCGCGTAGTGGAAAGGAAAACAAGTTAGCAAATTTTACTTCCCAGTCTACCAATTGCCGTGTTCTACCACTAATCCTTGACGAGATATTCTCTAGATGGCAACGCTTAGATGAGGAGGGCCAAACTTTCAAAAAGGAGGCTCGTCTGGTTGTAACTGGAAAAAAAATAGGATAAGATAACTCACACGTGCAAACGCAAAAACCCTTTACAGCTGTATGCTACGCGGAATCCTTATCTTCCTACCCACTTTGTTGGATGTCCGTCCTACCACTTCCCCGCCTGCCACCGTATTTTAGTTCCGCCAGCCACTTTGGCGCTTTTGCCGCACGTGAATTCGGATACCGTGCTTAGATGGCAGAGTAGGTTCTCAAAAACCTGTTTGATCTTATGCTGAATAATGGCCTTTATTTTACACCGTCGCCACAACTCTGGGTGGTTCCCCCTGGATGTCAATGTTGAGGTAAAAACATAAAATGGGGCACCACAAGTTGACATCCAAGATTTTGCACGTGAATTTTCCTATGACTTTTGCGTTTCCGCGTTTGGGCCAAAAATCAAAAATATTGCCAAAAACCCGGTTGCACGACTTGTTAGTCTCAGTCCTATCATTTCAACACTTGACCGCGACTGACGATATTCTAAAATGAGGGTGAAATTTGGACACTTCTCGGAAGCTCGTTCGGTGAACAGAAAAAATACGTAAGATCAAGCTTGACAAGTTGCCTCACAAATTTTAACGGAAGGAACTTGTTCCTACACAAAACCTTGTTTGTGTCCTGCTAACCCCAACACAGTGAGCCCTCCCAGACCCCTTATTTTACCCAAATTTGACTAGCCCACGCTAAGATGCAGTAGGTAGGTAAACTGAATGTTGATTTAGGGGCATTTTGGTTACACTCTGGGGGGCAAAAAAAACATTTGTCGACTAAACGCTAAAAATGACCCCACAAGGTGGACCTGTGTTTTCCCAAAAGAAATTTGATGCCTTTAGGCGTTTGGCCCAAAAACATATTTTTCCACAAGCTTCACACATTTTCGCCAAATTTAGTCTCAGTCTATCCTGTTTAAAACCACATTGACGAGAATACTCTAGATGTATAAATGTTGAGCACTTTGGCACGCTCCTCGGTGGGACCAGGGAAAAAAATATGATACGATAAAAACTGACAACAAAACAAATTTTTTACGCAAGGAATTGGGTGTTCTAAAAACAAACTTTGTTTGTGTCCGACCCCTAAAAACCAACTGGCGTCCACCCAGAAAATCTATTTTGACACCTGAATAGGCCACGGCTCCGGGGATTGCCGCGTAGGTATCCCTCGCTCTGTCACTGATTTGGCCCCTGTTGTGTCCCACTTTGGGCGCAAACAATGCGAGGATTAACATTCACAATCTGAACCCCCCAAGTGGAAATAATTTGCAGGAGATCTTAAGGCCTTACGGCGTGTGGCCAAAACATAAAATATTTGCAAAAAAAAAAAGTGCCAGGTTCGTTCTTCCAGGGGTCTATTCCTTGGCACAACTTGACGAGCTCCCTCGAGATTGAGACATTGGACCACTTTGGGAGGCTCCATAGGTGGGACGGGAAAAAAAAAAATAGCTTAAGCTTACCAGTGGAAAAAACACCCCCACTTTCCGAAAGAAATTCTTCAGAGACCCAAACCTTGTTGGTTGTGCTACGGACTAAAAAAAACACAGTGCGTCCCAGGACCAAAATGTTTTACCACACGACTCGCCACGCTAGGATGGCAGGGGAGTAGGTTTACACTGGGATGTCCTGATTTTGGGGCAGTTTAGTAACAATCCGGGGGCGGGCGACCCAAGATTGGGATCACATAAAACCTGGGACCATCAAGGTGGGGGCCATTTTTTTCCAGCCTTTATCGGCCAGTTTTCAGCGTGTGGGCCCACTCATTCATATGTTCCAAAACCAAGGTTTTGCCTAATTTACGTCACAGGCTTCTCACGTCACAGCTTGGGACCGAGGATACTCTCGATGAGAAATTTGGGGGACATTGGAAAGGGCTCTGAGGGTGACGAGAAAAAACTAGATAAAGATAAACCGTGAACCACAAAACAAAATTTTACGGGGAAGAAAAATGTTTCTAAAACAAACAGGTTTGTGAGCTTACCAATAAAACAAGTGGGAGGTCACAGAACAATTATTTTACATATGAAATTTTTTTAAGACAAACACGATCGATGGCAAGAGTAGTTAAAAAAAACTGGGACTGGTCTGATTTTGGGCATTTTTGTTTACAATCTGGGGGGCCAAACCCAACAATTGAGATAACATAAAAATGACCACAAGTGACATTTTTACAGAATTTATGCCTTACGCGTTTGGCCAAAATCATATTTGCAAAAAAAGTTGCCAATTTAGTCTCAGTCTATCATTTCACACTTGACGAGATACTCTAGATGATAAATTGGACACTTTGGAGCTCATAGGTGACAGAAAAATATAGATAAGATAAAAGTGAAAAAAACAAATTTTACGAAGAAATGTTCCTAACAACTTGTTTGTGTCCTACCACTAAACAGTGAGTCCCAGACAATTATTTTACACATGAATAGACACGCTAGATGCAGAGTAGTTAAACTGGATGTCTGATTTGGCATTTTTGTACAATCTGGGGGCAACAATTGAGATAACATAAAAATGACCACAAGTGACAATTTTGCAGAATTTATGCCTTACGCGTTTGCCCAAAATCATATTTTCCAAAAAGTTGCCAATTTAGTCTCAGTCTATCATTTCACACTTGACGAGATACTCTAGATGATAAATTGGACACTTTGGAGCTCGTTGCTGACACAAATATAGATAAGATAAAAGTGAAAAACAAATTTTACGAAGAATTGTTCCTAACAACTTGTTTGTGTCCTACCACTAAACATTGAGTCCCAGACAATTATTTTACACATGAATAGACACGCTAGATGCAGAGTAGGTAAACTGAATGTCTGATTTGGCATTTTGGTACAATCTGGGGGCAACAATTGAGATAACATAAAAATGACCACAAGTGACATTTTTCCAGAATTTATGCCTTTCGCGTTTGGCCAAAATCATATTTTCCAAAAAGTTGCCAATTTAGTCTCAGTCTATCATTTCACACTTGACGAGATACTCTAGATGAGAAATTGGACACTTTGGAGCTCATAGGTGACAGAAAAATAGCTAAGATAAAAGTGAAAAACAAATTTTACGAAGAAATGTTCCTAACAACTTGTTTGTGTCCTACCGCTAAACAGTGAGTCCCAGACAATTATTTTACACATGTATAGACACGCTAGATGCAGAGTAGTTAAACTGGATGTCTGATTTGGCATTTTTGTACAATCTGGGAACAACAATTGAGATAACATAAAAATGACCACAAATGACATTTTTGCAGAATTTATGCCTTTCGCGTTTGGCCAAAATAATATTTGCAAAAAAGTTGCCAATTTAGTCTCAGTCTATCACTTCACACTTGACGAGATACTCTAGATGAGAAATTGGACACTTTGGAGCTCATAGGTGACAGAAAAATAGATAAGATAAAAGTGAAAAACAAATTTTACGAAGAAATGTTCCTAACAACTTGTTTGTGTCCTACCACTAAACATTGAGTCCCAGACAATTATTTTACACATGAATAGACACGCTAGATGCAGAGTAGGTAAACTGAATGTCTGATTTGGCATTTTGGTACAATCTGGGGGCAACAATTGAGATAACAAAAAAAATGACCACAAGTGACATTTTTGCAGAATTTATGCCTTTCGCGTTTGGCCAAAATCATATTTTCCAAAAAGTTGCCAATTTAGTCTCAGTCTATCATTTCACACTTGACGAGATACTCTAGATGATAAATTGGACACTTTGGAGCTCATAGGTGACAGAAAAATAGATAAGATAAAAGTGAAAAACAAATTTTACGAAGAATTGTTCCTAACAACTTGTTTGTGTCCTACCACTAAACATTGAGTCCCAGACAATTATTTTACACATGAATAGACACGCTAGATGCAGAGTAGGTAAACTGAATGTCTGATTTGGCATTTTTGTACAATCTGGGGGCAACAATTGAGATAACATAAAAATGACCACAAGTGACATTTTTCCAGAATTTATGCCTTTCGCGTTTGGCCAAAATCTTTTTTTCCAAAAAGTTGCCAATTTAGTCTCAGTCTATCATTTCACACTTGACGAGATACTCTAGATGATAAATTGGACACTTTGGAGCTCATAGGTGACAGAAAAATAGATAAGATAAAAGTGAAAAACAAATTTTACGAAGAATTGTTCCTAACAACTTGTTTGTGTCCTACCACTAAACAGTGAGTCCCAGACAATTATTTTACACATGAATAGACACGCTAGATGCAGAGTAGGTAAACTGGATGTCTGATTTGGCATTTTTGTACAATCTGGGGGGCAACAATTGAGATAACATAAAAATGACCACAAGTGACAATTTTTCCAGAATTTATGCCTTTCGCGTTTGGCCAAAATCATATTTCCAAAAAGTTGCCAATTTAGTCTCAGTCTATCATTTCACACTTGACGAGATACTCTAGATGATAAATTGGACACTTTGGAGCTCGTTGGTGACAGAAAAATAGATAAGATAAAAGTGAAAAACAAATTTTACGAAGAATTGTTTCTAACAACTTGTTTGTGTCCTACCACTAAACATTGAGTCCCAGACAATTATTTTAAACATGAATAGACACGCTAGATGCAGAGTTGGTAAACTGAATGTCTGATTTGGCATTTTGGTACAATCTGGGGGCAACAATTGAGATAACATAAATATGACCACAAGTGACATTTTTGCAGAATTTATGCCTTACGCGTTTGGCCAAAATAGTATTTTCCAAAAAGTTGCCAATTTAGTATCAGTCTATCATTTCACACTTGACGAGATACTCTAGATGATAAATTGGACACTTTGGAGCTCGTTGGTGACAGAAAAATAGATAAGATAAAAGTGAAAAACAAATTTTACGAAGAATTGTTCCTAACAACTTGTTTGTGTCCTACCACTAAACAGTGAGTCCCAGACAATTATTTTACACATGAATAGACACGCTAGATGCAGAGTAGTTAAACTGAATGTCTGATTTGGCATTTTGGTACAATCTGGGGGCAACAATTGAGATAACATAAAAATGACCACAAGTGACAATTTTTGCAGAATTTATGCCTTTCGCGTTTGGCCAAAAATCATATTTTGCAAAAAAGTTGCCAATTTAGTCTCAGTCTATCATTTCACACTTGACGAGATACTCTAGATGATAAATTGGACACTTTGGAGCTCATTGGTGACAGAAAAATAGATAAGATTGAAAAACAAATTTTACGAAGACATGTTCCTAACAACTTGTTTGTGACACTAAACAGTGAGTCCCAGACAATTATTTTACACATGAATAGACACGCTAGATGCAGAGTAGTAAACTGAATGTCTGATTTGGCATTTTGGTACAATCTGGGGGCAACAATTGAGATAACATAAAATGACCACAAGTGACAATTTTGCAGAATTTATGCCTTACGCGTTTGGCCAAAATCATATTTTGCAAAAAAGTTGCCAATTTAGTCTCAGTCTATCATTTCACACTTGACGAGATACTCTAGATGATAAAATTGGACACTTTGGAGCTCGTTGGTGACAGAAAAAAATAGATAAGATAAAAGTGAAAAACAAATTTTACGAAGAATTGTTCCTAACAACTTGTTTGTGTCCTACCACTAAACATTGAGTCCCAGACAATTATTTTACACATGAATAGACACGCTAGATGCAGAGTAGGTAAACTGAATGTCTGATTTGGCATTTTTGGTACAATCTGGGGGCAACAATTGAGATAACATAAAAATGACCACAAGTGACATTTTTTGCCAGAATTTATGCCTTTCGCGTTTGGCCAAAATCTATTTTCCAAAAAGTTGCCAATTTTAGTCTCAGTCTATCAAGGGGCTAAAAGGAGTTGCAGCCGTTTTCGACCCGGCTAGAAAGGGCAACCAGAGCCCCGTTCTAGTATCGCCCCCTTCGTTCCCCAAAAGGTGGGCAGGGTTTCCAAAAAGGTGGAACCCTTGTGCTAGACTCTGCGAGGGACTGGTTTGGCGGTTATCGCCGGGCAGAACGGGATCCCGAGTTATCCTTAAAAACCCGGCCCGCGACCCGGGAAACGTTTTAAATTCGCGCAAAAAAAGGCAGCTATCTGATTGAGTGGGCGGTCCCGTTGAGTCCGTTGGAGGAGAATCATTTGTACAAGCTCGAGAATACAGTGATTTAGCAGCGGGTTTTTGGAGAAACAGGCTTACACAGTACGGGTTTTGCCCTCGAAGTGGGAGCGAGAGGCCTCGTTTTACTTCGCCTACAATGTGGTGAAAGAACCAGGATTGCCGGTTTGGGCGGAAACGAAAACCAAAAAAATGGAGAGGTTTCCCCAAGGGCCTCTAGCTGGCTTTGGACCGCGCAACAAGTAGGGGGCGGGCTCGGTGAGGGGCCCGGGATCTGTGGAAAGAGTTTCTATCCCCTTTTAAAAGTCCATGTGTCCCAATTGTTGCCCGTGTCCCCCTGCCAACTGCTAATAAAACCAACATGTGTCCGGGAAAAAAAAGTAAGCTGTCGTCGGTCGCCAGGCATGCGACTGTTTTTTAAATTTGCTGT
>CAJHNH020006089.1:0-2500 GCA_905116865.2 Candidula unifasciata
CACCTTCACACTTATATACAGACATATGTAATACATAAATTCAGCAGACATCTAATGAGACAATCCAACTAACCCATAGAGTTGCAAAAAAGAAATGGATTTCAACCGAAATTCTGCAGTTGATGGATGAAAAAGGGAAGAAAGGAATGATAAAGGAGAATACTCTAGCATAAAAAAAAGGATATAGTGAAAAAATGCAAAGTGGCTAAAGAAGCCTGACCGAATAAAATGTGTAAAGAGCTTGGGGAAAATCACAGGAAAGACTCACATTCCATGTATTAATAGATAAATATGTTAACAGGAAAGATGACACGTAACAGCACTGGATGTTTAAATCGAAAGATGGTGACTTATTATTGTGATGTAGTAATATAATTACCAGATGGACAGAGTATATAGGGGAATTGTATGATGATAATAGACCAGATGTAGAACTGCAGACCAACAATGATGGTCCACCAATAATGACTGCAGAAGTTTAGGAAGCAATACATTATATGAAGAAAGCACAAGCACCTGGGCCAGACAACATCTCACTATAAGAAAATCGAAGCACTGGAAGATTTCAGAATTGAAACCATAACTAACTGTGAAAAAATATTTATATTGTGGGTATATTCTAAATGACCTTTTAAAATATCTATGATAGCATCTGCCAAAGAAACCAGGCATATCAAATGTGAAGACCATCGCACATAATTCTTATTTCCTCCTGCCTAATATTTCTGAGAATAATTATAAGAAGAATAGGGGAAAAAATAAACCCGAAATCACGATGATCAATTGTGTATTTGTAAGAAGGAAGGGGTTTCAAACACAATGCCGGATACATCCTAAAGACATTTTTCAGAAAGAGCATATAGAAGTACGGACTGATTTGTACCTATGCTTTAAATACTATACAAAAGCATTTTGACTGTGTTAAGCATGAAGAAGGAATCTAACCTGTATAGAAAACTTAAACATATATTGGAAAAGATCTAAGAATAATAAAGAATATTTAATGGCCAGCAAAATGCAGCGATAAGAATTAACAACCGTAACGTTAATTTCCAAAGCATACAGAGAATCATAACAGAAAGAGCCGTACGACAAGGATGTGTACTGTGCACTCGATTTGTTTTTCAATATACAGTTAATATATAATGAGATCTTTAATTGATATGGCCGGGAGTCGTAGTTGGTGGGCACAATATTAAACAATTTACGATCTATTCTGATGACACAGTCCTTGATAGGCACAGGTCAGAAAGAACTAAAGGAAATGATAGACATTGTGGTGTTAGAAAGGGGAAGAAAAATTCCTCAGTTTGAATAATGGGAAGGACAGAAGTAATGTCGTATCAAAGAAAGAATTATTACTCAATGGTTAATAAATGTCGATGATGTTTATTTTAGGACTGGGACATAAATTTAAGTATCTGGTCATATGGATGCCCATCAAATGTTTACGATGCAATACTGAGATAAGAAACAGAACAGCACACGGCAAAAAATGAATTTTAATAAATGAAAAACTTCTTGTGAATATAGAGTTGTAATTGAAAAGTTAGAAACCGAATTCTTGCTTGCTACATATATCCAGTTTAACATACGGCCGTGAATCCTAGACAAATCCGGTAGGCAGGCCAAACAATTCAATAGAGATCAGAGATGTGGTTTTACAGAACGATGCCTAGAATACGTTGGGAAGGCCAAAAAAAACAAGAACCCGAGGGTTTTGAAAAAGTTCCGGGAAGCCGAAAGACAATCTTTATTAACAGACACATAAGGAGACAGTCATCATTTTTCGTTCATGTATAGAAGGATAAGAAGTAAACACATTGTTGTGACCCCACCGAAAGAATCGGTTGAAAGGAGGGATCGATGAAGACAACGAAGAGTATATTCTTCATAGTCTTGTTTGCCTCATCATGTAGGTGTGTCGGCACAGGAACTGATAAATGCTGCATAGGAGATCGCAGATTATTGGAGAGCATGAGGACCCACTGCCAGTCCGGCAAGGGCATCTGATGATGATGGACAAACATAAAAAAAACACACACAGCATACATAGACATACGTCACAAACATAAAACCACACACACACCTATATAAAATAGCCATACCATGCACCCCGGCATTCCCATACATACATACCCACACATGCATGCATGCAGGCACACACATACAATCACATATACAGACACCCTCATACGCCCACAACCACACATATACACTCACCATGCATCCATGTATACATTAGGGCTGTAACCGAATAGTGATTTTCACTATTCGGCCGAATACATAGATTCAAGCACACACACACACACACATAGATACACACACACACATCACCTAACATGCAAACAGACAAGTACACACACGCGGGACACACACATATACATGGACACACACAACAGACGCAGACAACCACACACAAACAGATAGAGATAAGCGCACACAGGCACACTGAGACAACACACTTACATGCCGCTACACACACAGACCCCCCTAATAA
>CAJHNH020006089.1:7500-15051 GCA_905116865.2 Candidula unifasciata
GATATTTCTACTCGTCACATCCAGAACTTCCTCTTTTCAGTATATGGCAATTAGCTCGATTCCGCGGTTCTCAAGGAACCGATACTAAGTATTGGTATGTTCTACAATTCTACGATGTCATACAAGAACGAAGGCGAGCGAATACATGAGTGCTTGGCTGCAGGTCTGCTCTACATCGGTAGATTACCGCTAGGGCCAGAGATGGTGCTGCAGTCTTCCTCAACTTGATTGCTCACACTGGTACAGCTGAGGGCGCCGTACAAATCGATATTTGTTTTATTTTAATGTGCCCATGTATAAAGATAGAGAAGTACAGTGATTTGCTAGCTAGACGGAGGGGTAATCTGTAGTCAGACAGACATACCCCGACATACGCCCACACAACACAGACACCTAGACACACATACAGACTCATAGCAAACACACATATACACACACGCATATAAACACACATACGCACACAGGCATACACGCATTTTGACACACACACAGACAGACATGCAGATAAAACACACACACACAGACACACACACTAGATTCAAACAGAAACACATACAGAGTCTCACACAGACATAGAGACACACACATACATTAATTATGTCAAGCAACGTTGATAAACCCATTCGAAGTGTCCGCTAAATCCTACAGTAATGCAGGTGTCACGCCGTGCATAAAACAGTTAGCACTGCAGGCTCTAGATATTGGTTATTGTGAATCCACACTAATTCAACATTAATATCCTACCCCTAAAAGGGAAATTCCACAGGTCAAGGGGGCAGTCTAATATTTCAGGGGGTGGTAGATAGGCTGTATGCAGTCGCTGGATCCTGGCTGCATGCACTTGTGGGATCTAGGCTGCACTCTCTAGTGGGACATAGGTGGGTTGAGGTGAGGGTCAGTTCTAGATGGTTTGGGGTCGTTAGAAGCATCAGAAAGCCGGGGAACCCAGTCTTACCACCCTCTAAATGTTGGGACGTCATGTGGAGTAGGATTAACAAAAAACCAAGCATTCACATTTACTCATTTGCGAACATTGGGAGCTCCCAGTGCCCGCAAAGTTAGCATCAATCGCCCCTTCTACTCCCTACTGTTGCTAGACAACATAGCATCACCTGTTGTGAAAACAAAGCTTGTGTAGTTTCCAGTGTATCACTGAGGTAATAAGCATATTTTATGTTATATATTTCAGTAGTTTTACCATTTAGACTTCACACTTCCCAACCTCCTCGCCCGCCTTCCCCTCCTTGTGTGCACGTGTGCTGTACATTTGACTAAATTTTTTACATTAATGAGTATGCATGATTATATTTGTGTTGCTTAACGTTGGAAAATTCTGAAAATTCATAATGAAACGAGCTGCTTTATGAAACCAAGCACTTCAGCTGAACCAGCCTTCAGGAAAGTAAAATAGTGCTAGGCTTTTCACAGTCTAACAGGTGATCAATACTTGGTTTATTCAGACTCTGCGGCGTGATAATTTCATAAAGGATACGTTCTCGAAGTGGCACAGTCAGTGAGAGCGCGAATGATGAGGAAAATCTTAAAAGTTATAAATCTTGAAATAGATCGATAGTAGGAGAAGTGGGTGTGTCCCTTAAAGGGCAACATCTGGTGTTCACTTTGGGAAACAAAGTTGATCCTGCTTAATGGATTCCCATACAAAAGTGGAATATTTGGGGGCAAATAAAAGGTGAGCCTATTTTCTACAATGTCTCCAAGTGTCATCATATTCTAGCCACTTGTTTGCATGTAACTAATATTTGTGTACAGCAAGTTTGTTTTTTCGCGCCCTGAAGCTCACGTAATAGGGACATTTAGGTTCAGGGCCTCAGGTCAGTTAGGGTTAACAAAGATGTTTACAAAATGAAAGAACATTGGTGTGTTTTATTGTGTTGGCCGAAAGGCGCTAATAACACAGCCATGCTGTAAACGGACGCAACGCAGTTACACCTTTGGATGTGTGCAGAAACAGAAAAAGTATTCTGGGAGTAACCATTTGTGTTTTGCATTTTCAGGTTTAAGTATGTATTTAAGTATGCTATTTAATAAAACGATCTGCAGTACATACTGTAATAAACTATTTTGGCGGAATTTATCGTCGCCTGGAGATCCCCTATATCCTTCCGAATAACTTACAGGGCTCGAATTAAATAAGTCTAGGGGAATTATAACGGTCACTGAGTTCTGGAAAATAAAGGAAGGAAAATACAGAAAGTTAAATAAATAGGATGAATCCCCGGAAAAATTTCTTAAAGAAAATTCAGAAACAAACCAAAGGTCAATACTTTATAAATTTAACTCAAATCAATTGCAATGAACAATCTTTAGTCTACCTAAGAAGTTAAATTGGATACGATGAGTTTGATCAGTGAAGTTTCCAAACATCAACTGTATTGATAAATACTGTTTAACTCTTTCAACAATCTACAAATAACACATCGAAAATGAATGAAAGTTTCATCATGACACCACATTATTTTACGCATACATTCGGTAACACTCAGCTTTCCGATATACGGGATGTGTCCTACTGCAGTTTCTCTGGGACGAATGTACAAGGTTCTGGCTGCGACCGTGACAGTCCTCGCCTAACTGCGACATTCATTCGTGAATCTCGGTTGTTCATTCTATGCATTGTGGTTTACCATTCTCAAGGTAACAGGAATGGCGGCTCACGATCCACAGGTAACAGGGATGGTGGTTCACGATCCACAGGTAACAGGAATACAGGAAAACGGGAATACGGGAACCTGAGGAATACATTATTCAGCCCTGTGTTGAGAATTATGTCGACACATTTGGGGCAGGTGGAGGTGTTGCGGTGTTTGTGGTGTTTTTCAGAGTAATAAAGGAAAAGAGCAAGGTTAATGTTTTTGTCTTTCTCACTAATACATCTCTCCATCCCGGTTATAATATATTGTTGTATACATATCTAAATTATTGCACGATCATAAGAAACTTGACATAGTTAAGGTGGACACACTCGTCTGCGGATTGGACAGTTATTAGTTCGAGTCCCAAAAACCCCGGTTTTGACTTCGCCTTGAAACGGACACCAGGTATTGTAATGGGGAGTAAAGGCAGCAGGAGGTGATGTTTAACCACATCAACACCCAGGTACCCACTTGGTCCTATAAAACATAGGCCCAACCCTATATGCCCACAAAGCTGACGACTTTTTACTCAAATTATATGTTGCATAATAAAATAAACATAAGCAATGTAATGTATAACCCAACTGATGATACCACATGGCACAGGATGATGGTTTATACTGTAAGATCTTTACGCAAAGAAACCAAAATGAATATTTTTCTGGAAAGATGACAGAGGGAAGGAGGGTTCGCTATTGCATAGTCCTAACGGTGAATAGTAACTTTAAGAACGTCATATTAGGTAGGACTAGTGAATTGTCCAACGGACAAGTATCAAGGTTGATGAAGTCACGGACTATTTATACAATTGTAGAATATAGAAGAGTAGGGTCTCGATAACATATTTTAGGATACAGCTAAGGCTTATAGGGGATCTCAGCTACTCCCTACCATTATAAATCTCACCTGAATTTCGTATATTATTTTTGTTTTCTTGGGGTTAGGCCGATGGTGTGGCTGGGCATTCGTTCTGTGTTGTCACGAAACTAGCTCTACGGGTTTTTCTCCTAGTAACCAACACTACTAAAACGTCATAATTTATGTGCGCCTTCGTACAATTTACTATTCTTATCGCGTCTATGGTTCTTTTACTTTACTTTTTACTTTTTCCTTCCACGTATGCCGCTAAGCGTTTGTGGGAGATGCAAGTCTCCTGTCATAAGCAAGGCGGGGCAGCATCTGATGTTCTGAGGGCAGCTGCTTTTGGCAGGTTCGGAGACCCCCGTCAATCCACAGTTTTCTTGGTCTTCCTCTTTGCCTTATATCCTGAGCTTCTTTGGTTTGAAAATTTGTGAGGTTATTTGATCATTTTTCCATCCTGGTTTAGATGTCCAAACAATTTCATTCTATGCTGTTCTAGATAGTCCTAAAACATGGTGGCAGATTTTGACAGACATGTTTCTAATGTCTGATATTCTTTTATCCTGGTCTGAGTCTGGTCTTATTCGCTGGCTTTTTTCTTAGACATGTTCATTTCACAGGCTTCTCTTTTTCTTGTCATGGGTCTGGTTTGATTGTCCCATGGTCTGGCACTGGTAGCAGGAGTGGTTGTATGACAGATGGTGTTTAGCCACTGTCTTTTGGTCTTCATGGTTATATCTGGATGTTTTACGGCAGGAGCGTGATAGTTGTGTATGTGATGGGACTAGCATTTGCTTTCTGTATTCTTTGTTTCTTATCTCTCCGTCCATTCTTCCATCCTCTGTAAGTATACTGCCCGAAGTATTTGAACTCTTTGGGTTTGCTTAGATTTTGGCAATTCCAACAATTATATATTCAGTGGCCTGTGTTTTCTGGCTGATCCTTCATAACTTCTGTTTTTCTGTATCTGATTCTCATATTAATGTTGTAAACAGCTGTTGTTGAGAGTAGTCAGATGTTCCTGTAGATCATATTCATTTTGATACAGTATGCTTTGATCATCAGCAAAAAGTAAGTCGTTTTATAGCATACACGTCTGGGTTTGCTTCTACAGTGATCTTATCCATGTATGTTATGAAAAGTAATGGTGACAGTACACATCCTTGTCTGACACCAGTTGTGACTTTGAACCATTCAGAAAAGACCACTAGATGTTCTTACTGCACTTTCACTTTTTTCATAAAGGCTATGATGTTGTCTAATAATTGACCCTGCCCTCCGTAATCGTCAAGAATCTCTCCACAGCACATCTCTAGTCTACAACGTCCGAATAGCCTTCTCTTGATTCTACAAAGACCACGTTCAGCTCTTTAATCGTATTCGAGTGTCTTTCACAGACTTGTCTTAGTGCAAATATGGCATCCGTGCGAACCTCGCCCTTTCCTGAAAACCGAATTGTGCTTTACTCAGTAGAGGTTCACCTTTGCTCTTATCCTACTTCTAAGATCTTTGCATACATTTTCCCCATATGACTGGAGTAAAGATATTCCTCTTATAAGTTCCACATTCTCTATTGTTGCCTTTTTTTCTGTCTAGATAGGTTACTACAAACTTATCTTTGCCAATCCACTGGTACCTTTCTCTCTGCCATGCTCTATTGAAAATGCGACTCTCTCTCCAAGCAGGAGGTGATCATAGTGTCCGCCTCCAGCCTGGATGACTTGCTGTTGTTATTCCGTCGAATACCAGCTGCTTTGGTGCTCTTTACCTTGCTTTTGATACATCTGTTCTCTACTTCCATCCCGCAGGATAGTGGTTCTAGATGATCTGGAGCCCTTGGAATGAATTCATGGCTGTTTCGTGTAATTCCCGGACGGGTTCAAAAGCTCTTTAAAATATTCCTCCAATCTTTTTTTAATGTCTTTTTTGGCTGATATAATGGTTTTTCCATTTTTTCATTTATGACTGCATGTTGGATTGAAGCTTTCTTCTCTTAATCGCATCGCTTTCCACACGTCTTATAAAAGTCCATCTTGATGACTTTCGTGGTACATAGCTGTGGTTAGGTGTTTCCCTAGAACCATACTTTTTCCATGATTCCTCTTTGGATTTCCTTATTGTTCTCTTGGTGTCTCTCTCGACGTTAGTCCCCTGTACCTAATGCAAGACAATCCTTTTTAGTCTTTTGTTTGCCTTAAACCATATTTGAAAACATCTTCTTTGTATTTGACTACTGCTTCGTTGACTTCTTCATTCCACCCAAGCGGTAACCCTTTTTCTTGCCTTTGCCCGTCTTTCTGGTACCAAGTCTACACTTGTCTTTTAATATCTTCGTGATGGATTTGATTTATAATATATCCCATTCTTCTTCCAATTCTTCACTGGTCTCCTTTCTAATTTTCGTAGCAATAAAAAATCCACTGCCGGCTTGCTAGGCCAGTTACCAGTTTAAGGGAAAATATGACCAGATGGCTCCCATCCATCTGGCGAGCCAGAGCCTGCGTTCGCACTGTGGCCTCACGGCCACAGTTTCCCGGTCTGCACCACTGGCGAGGATAAGGTTATGACTTATGTGTACTGTGGGTCATCGGCAGGCTGATAATTTCACTTTTCCGCTCTCCTAAGAGAAGCTAGCCTACCCCAACCCTGCTGGATGCAGAGGCCAGGCACAGCTCCACAACTACTGTTTAGTTTAACGTAGCTCCCATTCTTTTAACTAAAAAAACGCAATTAACTCTTGCCGACTGAAATATTCGTTGGTTTGTCACACACAAATATATTCTGTTTAATGTTATACAAGGCATAAAGCCTGTTGCAGACACCGGCCCATGTAGGCTCTCGCCTTTTGCAAAACCTCTTTGTTGCTCTTTTGTGGCTGTAAAAGGGTATTGAAAGCATTCTTCTGTAAAACCACATCTCTGAGGCCTCTAAAAATGTTTTGCCCTGTAGGCACTACAAGTGTTATATAAACCCATCTACAAAAATTAATATTTTAAACTGCACTCCTTATCTTCCTTCATGTTCTCTAAATATACCACGATATGTAGTGGAAATGATAGCACAGGAGAGGTCTTCTTGGCTAAACAATTATTTAAACTTAACCAAGCTACTTAGTACCAATTTTTTTGGATGCTCTGAGAATAGTGCCGCCGATGTCACACCGTTGTAATAACATTTAAATAATACATAATGTGACTAGGATTTTTATTTATTTTAGACTCTTCCTATTCTATGTCTAGCACTAGTTTTAAGTCCTTTTGAGAACACAACTACACAACACAAGCGAAAAATCAGCCATAGTGTACAGTTACGGGTCAGTTAGGTTTCTTCAAACTACAAGGGATTTGTTGCTCACACACACGACGATGAACTGATGATGCAGGGATAAACTAAGCTGTGTCTCTACTAGTTGATTAGTATCAACTAATGATTACTAGCTCTAAAATTACGACCTGACTATTCCTCTCCTGAACGATAAGTGATGGCTCATAGTATGCCTCTGCCAGCATACATACTACAAGGTACAAGGGCGGAACTGTTCCCTGATCTCATAAACCTGACGGACTTAACCTACAAGGCTCGCCAACGAAGACACAAGTACGTTCATTATGCCCGATAGCATTACATACTGTCCCACAGTTCCAGACAGTGCCTTCAGTCTCCACACAAACAAACCACAATAAAGCCGTGACTCTATGTCCCGATAGCTGTTATGGCTAACTCCAAACGACCACTACAGATACCATCTACTGGTGGCCATAACCATCATTTGACTGCTCGCATCAAAGAGACCCCTGTATCGAGCGTCTTAAGTTAGTTCCCCAAAACAGTCTGAAACTCTTTTTTTTGTCCTAATAAACAGCTTCGTCAACACCAATTCACGCAGCCTCACCATGCAGAGTTCTTAATGCATTCTGACCAGATCAGTCCGATATATCGGGGGATCTGGCCCGGGGGATCTTGACTTCACACGTTATCGTCAGTTCTCCTCTCGCAACCAGAATTCACGTTGAATTTTTCGCTCAAGCCCCCCCCT